>PVKC010037316.1:0-13024 GCA_004027635.1 Crocidura indochinensis
CGGCAGATTCAGGGGACCACAGAGGACTCTGGGATTCGAACCACCGTCCTTCTGCATACAAGGCAAATGCCCCACCTCCATGCCATCTCTCAGGCCCCTGTTCATAGATTTTTTTAAACTATAGTCCAGTCCTCCAATGGTCTGAGAGGCTATGAACTGGCCCCCTGTTTAAAAAGTCTGAAGACCCTTGCTTTAAGGCATCCTGCTTTTCAAAAAGCTAGTCTATTTCCTATTCTCATGTATGTATGACCTAGACCAGAAGTTGGAGAATCACAGTCCTAGAACAATTATCTATTTTAATAATTCAAACTTTATTGTAACATAGCTATATTCTGATTTGTTAGTTTGATACCTGCATTTATACTTCAACAGGATGGTTGAGTAGCTACAATGGTCCACTATTTCTAAAATACTGTCTTGGCCTTTCACAAAAAAATTTTCTGGCCATCTGGCCAGAGAATCTGTCCCAGTTACACTGTTTTCCCAATGATAATATTTTTTCCCCAATGAATCTTAAACTCTAATTGAACTCTATTCCTCTTGACTAAACTCTCACCAGTTCCCTCTCTCAACCAGATCCCTCATTTCTTTCTTTTTCTTTGGGGGGGGGGGGTGTCACACCGGCAGTGCTCAGGGATTACTCCTGGTTCTACGCTCAGAAATTGTTCCTGGCAGCTCGGGGACCATATGGGAAGCCGGGATTCAAACTACCATCCTTCTGCAAGCAAGGCAATGCTCTATCTCCATGCTACCTCTCCAGCCCCACAGTTCCCTCATTTCTGAACCTGTCCTTAAACTAAAGCTTATATTTGGAAATTGTATTTTAACTCTACTGAATGTTTAACCTTTTGTAACTCTAATAGGAATGAAACAATCCAGCAATAAATAGAGCCATAGCCAAAGTCTCTGTATTCTAGTTCATTCAGATACTAAGAGACTACACTTCAAACATTTTAACGTGTCCAATTTAGATCTGCTCAAAAATTCACCACCCCCTCTCCTGTTTAAATGGCTGTTTTTATGCCCACTGTGAAATGTCAAGTTCACTCTGAGAAGCCAACTAGTGCTTCTCCAATTTCAATGAGCATAAAAATGAACTAGAGACTGTTAAACAGTTCAATAGTATGAGCTTAAGATTCTGTATTTCTCAAAGTTCTAAGGATGCTGAGAATCACCATGAATCACACTACAAGATCCACCACTCCCACTGTGAGTGTTCCTCAGCAAGACTATTTAATAACCAGGACAAATGTCCAGCTATAAAAATAAGTCAATCATGGGGCCGGAGAGATAACATGGAGGTAGGGCATTTGCCTTGGCGTCCCATAGTCCCCTGAGCCTGCCAGGAGCAATTTCTCAGCGTAGAGCCAGGAGTAAAGTAACCCCTACGGGCTGCTGGGTATGACCCAAAACCAAAAACAAAAAAAAGTCAGTCATAGAAGCCAGAGAAATAGGACAGAGTAGTAGAAAACCTTTGTATGGTATAAAACACAGTGCCTATGTTTTCACTACTAGTGTAGTTACTGTGTAGATAACATTATAAAATGAACAATAAATATTTGATACAACTTCAAAACAAACCAACAAATAAATACCAGTCTTCAAACATGGCAGAAACTAATGAAAACATTAGCTATGTCGTTTACGAGATATGTGAAAAACATTCTGCATTTTAAAAAGGAAATGCCATTAAGATGGTTAGGGGTGAAGTTTGGAAAGGATTATTTTGAAGAAAAGGTCAAAAGGAAAGAAAAGCACAAATAGACAAATTTAGTCGCCATGTTTAAACAGGGCCAGCTCCATATACTCATTCTTTTCTTGAAAGAGATGTAAACTGTGTCATAAAAATATTACGGTTATACCAACCCACAGAGCAGAAAGATAGCCATCTGGGCCAAGCACAGATACAATCCTATCACAGACTATAAACCCTTAACAGCCATCTTGTTCAAAAACATTTTAAAACCATCATCAAAAGGTCAAAAGCTGATACTATACTACTGTGGCAATTCATAAAGGGCTACTATACTAAGTACAAGTATCAAAGAGGCTAGATTATTCTTCTCTACAGAAAAGCTTAACATTCTTTAGAATTTTACTTAACAATAGGTGATTACATACATACATACATATATACATACACACAAATACACACACAAACCTGGTACTTGCAGGTTATTCCCAACAGTGCTCTGGAGAACATGAGATGCTGAAAATTAAACCCAAGGCTCCTATATAAAAAGCATTTACTCCAGGCCCTCTGCATTATCACTCAACCCTTTTCCTACTAATATTTAAGATAATGGAATTTTTAATGTTTTTCAACATAAAGGACAATTCTAAAAGTAAACCAGATGCAAAAGGATTAAAATGCAAATTCTAAATGAACAAATTATTTATTGCTGCCAATTAATAATAGTGGGTTCTTTTTTGCCCTCTTCATAAATTAAGGCTTATAAAGCATTTTTTTAAGAAATGAAAGTATTACAGTTACTTGGTTAAAATTTCTTTTTAAATAAAAGATGCTAGTGTCCAACCCTGTTATAAGCACCCACTGAAACCACATAATGGTCACTCTGTTTGCCTACACAAACACTGATATACCAATATTTAACTTTAACTACTCAGTATCCTATTTTCTCCAATGTCCAACATTCTTCTTGGTAGTAAAGAATCTTAATAGATTCATTTGTTCTCAAGAAACTAATCGACTTATTTCTGCATAGCTATGTTCCATAAGCATCACATAGTACTAAGAGTTAAAATGCCTCCAAGAGCTCAAAATCTTGAAAAATATTAGATCTTAAGAAAAAATTCAGAATTCCTTTGAGTATTTTAAAACAAAGACATCTTTAAAAGTCATGTTCTCCTTCATTAGGAAGAAAAGATCAGTTTTTTAGCATTAAAATTATCTGAGAATTAGAGGAATTAACATTTTTAGCAAATTTTTGTTTTTCTGTTCTGATGACCTCTATCAGTGGGTAACTTCTCCACTATAAAGCCAATGAAAGGGCAGTGCTCTTTTTAACATGGCTTTGTAATACCCCAATCTCTCCCTGCTTGCAAAAAACATGTATTCAGTTTCATTCTAGGAAAAAACATTTTTTTACAGAAAATTCATTAATGATCCATGATTTTTTCTATATATAAATTAATGTGCTCATCACTCCATCTCTGAATTAAAATGTTTTCATGTTATGGCATTTTTTATTTTATTTATTTATTTATTTATTTATTTATTTATTTATTTATTTTGCTTTTTGGGCCACACCCTGTGAAGCTCAGGGGGTTACTCCTGGCTACGAGCTCAGAAATTACTCCTGGCTTAGAGGACCATATGGGATACCAGGGATGGAACCAAGGTTCATCCTAGATGGGCCTCATGCAAGGCAAACGCCCTAACGCTGTGCTATTGCTCCGGCCCCACAACATGAATTTTTAACCAAATACTCTCAAACTAAGGAAAGTGTAATATAGAACTTAATATATAAAGGTAATACTAACATTTCATGTAGATAGTCTTTCTCAAACTTTTCCAACATAATAGAGGAAATGGAAATATTGTTTTGCTTAAAAATTATAAAATATGTTCCCCTGACTCTATATATACTAAGATTTAATATAAAATATTTATATTAATAGTAAATGTTAACAGGAAATATGCTGTTTACCTTAAAAAAAAGACCAAAGACAATAAAAAATGAAATTAGGGAAGTTACAATTTAGTCCAATTTAAAATTACTAAAACAGGGCCCGGAGAGATAGCACAGTGGCGTTTGCCTTGCAAGCAGCCGATCCAGGTGGTTGGTTCGAATCCTGGTGTCCCATGTGGTCCCCCGTGCCTGCCAGGAGTTATTTCTGAGCAGACAGCCAGGAGTAACCCCTGAGCACTGCTGGGTGTGGCCAAAATAAATAAATAAATAAATAAAAATTAAAAAATAAAATAAAATTACTAAAACAGATTAGTTATAATCAGGTATTTCAACAATTGCAGAAGCAGATGCAGTTTAAAAAGTCTACACTTAAGACTTTTACAGCTCTTAACAGAAATGTGAGCTCATGCTGTAGTTTGTATTTCCTGTTTTTCTTGGTCACTTTTTTTGGGGGGGGGTTTGGGTTTTGAGCCACACCCAGCAGTGCTCAGGGGTCACTCCTGGCTATCTGCTCAGAAATAGCTCCTGGCAGGCACGGGGGACCATATGGGACACCGGGATTCGAACCAACCACCTTTGGTCCTGGATCAACTGCTTGCAAGGCAAGCACCGCTGTGCTATCTCTCCAGGCCCTCTTGGTCACTTTCTTTTTTTTTTTTTTTTTTTTTTTTTTTGTGTGTGGTTTTTGGATCACACCCAGCAGTGTTCAGGGGTTACTCCTGGCTCCATGCTCAGAAATTGCTCCTGGCAGGCACGGGGGACAATGTGGGGCACCGAGATTCGAACCAATGACCTTTTGCATGAAAGGCAAATGCGTTACCTCCATGCTATCTCCCGGGCCCCTCTTGGTCACTTTCTAATCAGTCTTCTGAATCTATTCTCAAGAGCAAACCCTAAAAAACAGACTCCTATTCTCGATGGCAGCATTCTCCAAAGTGATAAATAAGGATGGGAAACTGTATACCCTATCCTCAATCAAAAGATTAATAGAGTACGTTAACATATCAAAGACTGCAAAATGACCTATGGTAAAGAAACCTACTGAATTCAATTTAAGACAGTCATACACACATTTCCCAACTAACTAGGCAAACAATAATCTTGAAAAGCTCAGTGATTACCTTATCAGTCTTCTAAGGTAATGATTCTTTTAAAAAAAAATACCCCAAACCTTCCATAGACTTCAAATGGTTTAGAAAGCATGACCCCCTTTGATCCATGACTACTTATGAATAAACTATTAAGCCAGTCATTAAAGAATTACAAAGATGAGGTCTGAAAAGAAAGCACAGAGCACGTGCCCATGCTTTGCATATAGTAGGCCCAGGTGATCCAGCACTACTTAGTTCTATGGATAATATTGGGTTTGGGTTTAGCCACTGAACAATTCTGTGTATGGTATTAACACTAAAACAAAGTTACAAAACTGAGCATGTTATTCAAATGTACCGAATCTTTCACATTGCATACAAATATTAAATGGTTAACTGCAACTATCAATGCTGCAAAGTTTCTACCATGGATGCACTCAAAAACTGGAATTCTGTAAATTTTCTCAAAGGCATCTGTAGTAAGTGAATTATGTTGTCTTAACCTAGTCATGTTTATTATTATTATTAATTCTTTAATTTAAAATTACCATTAGTTGGAGGCCAAAGAGATAGCTTAAGCTTAAGATCTACATAATATATTAAGGCACAATGCATGCATGAGGCTGATTTAAGTCAAGTACCTATGGCCCTCAAGTATTGCTAGATGCTGCCCTACGGGACCTCACTGTCACAAGGGTAGCCCTTAAAATCTGTGACAACCTATACTGTGGTCCTCAGACTGAAGTACAACCCAGCCTTAATAACTGAATAGGTCCCCACCCCACCCCAACTCCAAACATCCTGAGCATAGTTTGAGAAGCCTCCCCAAAAAATCACCATTAGTGGAACTTTTACTTAAGGATTAAATCTTTTTACTTAAAGACTAAAACTGAAGCCTAGTTTTTAACTAATTGAGAATTTAAGACAAGTATTTTCTATTTTATGATTCAATTAGGAACTACTCATATACATATATTAGCATGTTTCCCCAAATGCTAATATTATCACAATTAGTTATTCTATTAAAAATGAAAAATGTTGAGCTAGAGAATAATCTAGCTACAGGCAAGAATTAAAACAGATTTGAGAATAACTCTTCTAAGGGTATATACCAAAGTATGGGATCACTAAAGTAGGGAGAAGCAAATCCACACAGAAATGTACTGTAAGACCTTGGAATCGAAGCCCTTCATAAAGTAACTTTTCTGAGTGTGGATATCAATGATTCTCTCGAGCTCTAGTTTTGAATGCAGTGTTCCCAATAATGTCTAAGTAAACTAAATTCTATTTTTAAAATTCTCAAAATAAATTTATTAATTTCTCTTTGAAAAACCACCAAGGCTCTAACTAGATAATATCTTGCACCTAAGTGTTGTCTGATAGGGATCAGCCCAGAAAGTTATTTCAATGATTTGGGGAAGATTCTTAGTATGTTCCCAAAGTGAAACTTAATTTCAAGATTACCCCAATAAGTCTGTATAACTAAAGACTCACTGTGATAAAGATGTGATGAGAGTGAATATAGTAAAGAAACAAAATTCAGAGAACTTAACATTAATTTATCAAGTGAGAATCAAAGACATACGGCTTAAAAATCTAACAGTCAAGATACTTTCTTCTCCAGAAACTGAGTTTGATGACAAGAGAGAAAGCTTAGTAGCAGAGTACTTGATTTATCTGTGTGAAGTCCCAGTACCAACACAATAACAACAAAAAGTCTGAGATTCAAAATTAAAAAGATGAAGTTGCTAAATCAAGTCAAGCATTGAATAAACTGTCTGTACTGTCTCTAACCACTTTTTATCTTCATCCCATTAATTACTGTAATCATTAGCAAATTCATTTTAAAGAGAATGTCACCCATTAACGGCTAAATTCCTTTCAAGTTATAAAATCCACATACCTATCATGATGAATTAGAGGAAGTTGTTTCCTAATGGCAAATAAGATATTAGAGAAATATTAACTCCAACAGGTCACAAGGGTTATCACTTTAAAGCCAATACTTCCAATATTAACCTATCTTTAGTGTGTGCATTGCTCTGCAGGGTCAAATGTCACAGTAGCAACTAGTTCATTTATTCTACACAAACTATTAATTTTTATAATTATACTTTAAGGACAATCAACAATATTTTAAAATGAGTTTTATTCTGACCAACATGAATTACAAATCTTTCACAATTACATTTGAGGTACATAGTGGCATTGAATCAGGGGTATTTCCACCACCAGTGCTGTCCTCCCTCCATCCCAGTTTCCAGCACCCCCCCCTCCTTTACACCCCGGACTGCTAGGACAACTGGTCCCCTCTATGTATAGCTTGTTGAAGATTGGCTATTGATTCTGTTGTCATTGACTCTGGGTTTGGTATTTAAATCTGGTCCTTTCTAATTTCTACTTAATGTTCATGTGACTGTTTGGTTTTGGTACCATCCATTTTTTTTCCCTCAATTTATGAGGCTGAACAAGATGATTCAAGTTATGTGGTTCTGTTTGAAAAAAAAAAAAAGAATAAGAAAGAATAGAAGAAAAACATAACAAGAAAAGGCAAAAAAAAAAGACAAAAGACAAAAACCTACAACAAAAACAAAATAAACAGAACAAAAAAGAGAAACAAAAATCAAACAAAAGACTAAAACCAGTGACTACAAAAAAGCACCACAGCAACAAATATAGTAACCAAACAATAACCATGAGAATGCAAGAAAAAGAAAAGATAAGAAAAGGAAGCGGTAGGGAGGGGAAGGGGAAAGAGGGAGGGGAGGGGAGGGAAGGGGAGGGGAGGGAAGGGAAGGGAAGGGAAGGAAGAGATCTTGGTATTTGCACAAGTCATAGGATGAAGCCTAGGATAGTGTCTTTTTTTACGGGTCTAGCAGTTCTGTTCCATCACTGTTGTTGCAATCAGTCTTCTGTAAATGGTGGTCTTGGTTTTTGCACAGATCCTAGGACAAAGCCTAGGGTAGTCTTTTATTATGCTTCCAGAAGATCTGCTCTGTCCCAGTTGTCAAAGTCAGACCTCTGGAATTAGATATCTTGGTTATTGCACAAATTCTAGGTCGAAGCTCAGGCTAGGGCAATCAGCATATTTTTATTTGAAATTTTAAGGGCAGTTTATTAAATTTAATGATGAAAGCTGTTAAAAGAATATTCTCCTGAACATTTTTTTTTCTTAGAAAATAAAAAAGAAAACTCAACACTCTAAGAATAGCCACAGATGCTGTGGCAGTCAACCCTGGTTACACAAACAGGGAGAGTCTAAGACTCAGTCAAATCACTCTCTGGGTCAGCTGGATTGTAGTCTGGGTTATCATCATCATCTTCCAATTCCAACTCATCCATTTCCTAGAACAAAGACTCCTCTACCTCCAGTTTCCAGCATCCAAGATTATGATCTGTTTCAAATAGCTGTTTCCTACTTTATTTCTTTCCTGCTTGTTCTTCTTTCATTAATTTCTTTTTAATTTCTAAGAGTTCTGCATTAAGATTGGCTTTCCAACTTAAAGAAATTTTCAATTGTAACTGGAGTGCAGTGAAAAAGTTACTTTTCAGCTTCTTCTGTTTCTTTTTGTTTCTTTTCTTCACTTCTAGTTTTATTTGATCTACTATTTCATTTAACTTTTCTTGCACAGTTGTCACTATAAAGATCATTACCATACCAAGGTTTTCTTCTGCCTGCCATGCTAATAATTTTAAAATGTCTGAGACATCATTCTCATCTAAATTCTTCTGGGGGACATTTCATAAAAGGGGACTTCATCTGAGTATTTTTTCACATATAGTAAATTTGAGGGTAGTCTGGAAAGTTTCATTTTCTCCACCTTCATATGTCACAGTAATGGTGAAGCTGGGTATATGTTCTAAACTATAAAACTATAAAACTATGAAACTATAAAACTATGTAGATGGACTCCAGAACTTCTAGCTCATTGCACTGCTCCTCGATGTAATCTGTCATCCTGACCCTTGCTGCTGTCCATGCATCGGCCAGACACACAGTCAGCATGCAGCAGAGGATATCATAGCTACAAGGGAAAGCTGGCGGCTGGCCAGGCACAGGCGAACAGCCCTGGGCTAGGAGGCTCAAAGCCTGGTGGGGCCTGCAGAGCAACAATATTTAATACCATCTACTTCTAAGAATTTATCTAGAACAAGCCTCAAAACAGATAGATGATAAAAAAAAGTTACAATTTCAGGATTCCATTAAAAATCAAATATTTGTCAGCCCAGTACACATCTCTGTCACTGCAGCACCTCTAGCAGTTATTTAACACAAATCTGAATCTCAGCTTTTTGTGAGGTTTTTTCTTTTGGGGGAGGGGGGCACCCGGCAACGTTCAGGGGTTACTCCTGGCTCTACGCTCAGAAATTACCCTCAACAGACTCAGGGAACCATATGGAATACCGGGACTTGAACCACCAACCTTCTGCAGGCAAGGCAAATGCCTTGCCTCCATGCTATCTCTCCAGCCCCTCAAAGTATTTTAACAATTCTTTTTTTTTTCACATATTTTATTGATATATAGACAAGACAAAGCAGCTTCTTCCTTTACCTCTGAAGAAAAAAGTTATTCCTATGGGGACAGAGGAGGAATACCTCAGAGTATTCAAGACTGTTCCTGGTGCAATCAAATCTCCAGGGACCACATGGTGCCAGGAATGGAATCTGTGCCCTCTGCATGCAAATCACGAACTCCAGCTTTGAACTATCTCCCCAGTCCTATATAGTTATTTATTCTTTCTCTGTTAAGAGGAACTTTCATTTTTTTTTTTGTTTATTTGTTTCAAGGTCATGCCAACAGTGCTCGGGCCTTACTCTATGCTCTGTACTCATTCCTGGTGGTACGTAGGAGACCAAGAATTTAATCAGGTTCTGCAGTACATAAGGCAAGCACCTAACCCCTGTACTATCTCCCTATACAATCCCTATTCTCAAATCTTAGCTACTTTCTGGTCATTCAAGATGTAGAGAAGATATTATGTGAAGTACTATATTTATTCTAAAGTCTCTGGTACATATTTGGTAAGCTGGCTGCAGTATATCCCCCCCCCACACCCAAAGAATCCAATTAAGAATTAGTCTTCTTTTCTAATTAGGCAGTTGCATTGAGTTTTGTAATTAATGTCATTTAATGAAAAATGAAAAAAAAACATTTGTCCATAGAGAATGAACAAGCAGCACACAGGCATACATTTGAACTGAATTTCATAAGTATACTTTTTGCCTATACATTTAATAGATTATTATACTAGAATCGACAGAATCCCTCAAGAATAAGTGATGAGTTCTAGAGTTAAACTAATTCCCTGAAATTAAATGAAAATTAAGTGTCTACTTATATCTTTCTGAGAGAGCGCAAAGTTTTAAGAAGATGATCTAACAGGCTTATGACCTTTGGTTAAGAATCTCTGTATAGGGGCCTGAGCGATAACACAGCAGGTAGGGCATTTGCCTTGCTCAAAGCCAACCCGAGTTTAATCCCAGGCATCCCATGTGGACCCTCAAGCTTGCCAGCAGTGATTCCTGAGTGCAGAGTCACGAAGTAAGCCCTGAGAACCTCTGGGTGCCTCCCCCCAAAATCTCTGTATAGCGGCCAGAAAGAGAGCAGAGCAAACCAGGTTGAATCCAGACACTACATATGGTCTCCCAAGTCTCCCTAAGCAAAGAGCCAGTGAGCACAGCCAGGTATAACTCAAAACCAGTCTATTGACATGCCATTCTGGAAACACTCATATCCCAACTGTAATTCCTTTTTTTTAAACTTCAATGTTTGTGGGCTGTCTTGAAGCTCACATTCCTTCTCAAAGATATTTTCCTTCCTCTTAATAAGATTTATTTTAAAAAATAAAGGGGTTGGGGAGATAGTACAAAATGTAGATTGCTTGCCTTGCACAAGGTCAATCTTCATCACCCCACTGGTTCCCCCCAAGTCCCACCAGGAATGATTCCTGAACAAAAATATGGGAATAAATTAGATTAACAACAGGTATAGCCCCAAAACATACAAAATGTAATAGTAATAATAAAGGAAAAAATCCTCATATTATAAAACAGAAGAATTTATGTCAGTTAATTCTTCAAAGTATTTAACTCAGTACTCTAAAGTTAACGGTAAGAAAATGTTTAAATTCAAAAGAATTTATCTGGGACCAGAGTGATAGCATGGCAGGTAGGGTGTTTGCCTTGCACATGGCCAACCTGGGTTTGATCCTCAGCATCCCATATGGTCCCCTAAGGCTGCCAGAAGCAATTTCTAAGCACATAGAGCCAGAAGTAACCCAAGTGGCTGGCATATTGTGTTAGCCTAACCGCCCCCCCCCACACACACACACACAAAAGAATTCATCATATCACTGCCTTGCAAAACTTTCTAGCAAGAATTCCATAAATGAAAATATCTAAATTAGATACTTGACAGTAATCAACTCATCAACTGGTTACCTTTTAATTAAACACAAAAGAGTCCCTATCAGAAAGAGGAAAACACAGGGTTTGAGGTACTTGCTTTGCATACAACCAACCCCCTGCAATTCAAGATACTGCACCATTATATGGTTCCCCTGAGCACAACCAGGGCTGCCTGATCATAGAGGCAGGAGTAAGCCCTAATCACTGCTATGTGTGCTACAAACCTCAGGTAGTGTGCTTGCCTTGCACAATCTGATCAGGGTTCAATACTTGGCTTATGATTCCATATGGTTCCCCGAGAACAGATCCCTGAGAGCAGAGCTGGGAGTAAGCCCTGAGCACCTCAGTGTGGCCAAAAAGTCAAAACAAATAAAATATTCCCATGACTTAGACTTGAAAATAAAAATAAATCCCACAATTTAGACTTGAAAGCTAAACTCAAACACACACGCATACAATCTCTCTCTCATTCTCTCTCTCTTTCTCTCTCTGTCTCTCTTCCTATCCAAAAGACTCATTACTACATATATTTACAAGGCTTTATAACAGACTATGTCAAATAATTGGCCATAGACATTAATAAATTAATAAACTCACAAAGTGTGGGTTCTAAATCTAATACAATTGGCTTATTTGCAAGATCTATATGTCAGTAAGTCCTTGAAAAGGTCTAAAGACATACTTAGATAAAACTTTGGGAGCAAGAGAGACTACAGAAATTAAAGACACTCCAAACATACAGTCAAACTTGGTTCTATCACCTGAAGCACATAGGGTTCCCCCAAATCCCCGCCAAAGCAAGTACTGCCAGAGATGATCTCAAAGCAGGATCAGGAGTAAACTTCAAGCACCACTGGATAAGCAACCTCCTAAAAATTAGAACACCCCTGTACTTAAAGCTAAATGTAGATGTTATACTTGTGGCTTTTCTTTTTAATTGGGGGGCCACACCCAGCGGTGTTCAGGGGTCACTTCTTGACTCTGCACTAAAGAATCACTCTGAGTGGTGCTCTAAGAACCATTTGGGATGCCAAGAACTCAGTCAGCCAAGTGCCACGCAAATGCCCTCCTTACTGTGTTATCGCTTAGTCCCTACCTGTGTTTTTTTTCCCATAAAATCATTAGCTTAAAATGCTAATTTCATTAAAAAATAATATTTCCTGCATATAATCTCCACTGACAATTTTAACAGATCCTATAATACTGCTACATGCAATGTATTTGTATTCAGTGTACTCAATTTTGGTATCTCTGCATTCAGTAGATTATGATTTCTAATTCCACTTGCCCAGAAGAGCATAACATATCTCAAAGCATTTACATCAACAAACTTAAACTTGACTATTACCAACTTTTATGTTTAATCATGACGACAACGAAAATGTCTAGGTTTTTGCCTCAAACGTAAAGGGAAAAGTGACGAAATTATAAATGAAACCAAATTGCGAAGCTGATCATGTTAAAGTTAAAGTTAGTGTTACAGGTTAGGGAGGTGTTTCAAAAAGCTGGAGCCATACACTGCACACAAGAGTCCTGAGATCCCTGACACCACAAAGTCCCCTGAGCAGTGGCAGCAAATGTTAACATAGTTAATGCACATTTCAGGTTTTCACTTTCTCATAATATCAAGTATAAGAAATTTAACTGTCTCACTAGAAAAGAGCTTCTTAAAGACAAGTTAAGGTGTATTGTCTTGATATAAATTAAATAGTCCTATAGTTGATATGGGGATGGTGAGGCCCTTCCGGGCTTGGCTCAGCTCCCGCAGCCCCTATGGTCTGACAGGTGTGAAGGTTGCAGGGTGAGGGCGGAGAGATTCACAAAGCAGTCAGATGAAGTTCCAGGAGTCAGCCAACTTTATTTCACAGTCC
>PVKC010037317.1:0-12996 GCA_004027635.1 Crocidura indochinensis
CAGATGGCTGTGTGTTGCAGAGACTGCCCCCCTAAAAAGAAATGTCAATAGAATTTATTAACATCTCACGTCCCTCACGTTTTATCATTGTTCCTGGAATTTGTGTTTATATTGTGCAATTAAAAACGTTCTGCAGTTGAGGTGATTATTTATCAGACTTTTTTTTTTTTGGTTTTTGGGTCACACCCGGCAGCGCTCAGGGGTTACTCCTGGCTCCATGCTCAGAAATTGCTCCTGACAGGCACGGGGGACCATATGGGGCACCAGGATTCGAACCGATGACCTTTTGCATGAAAGGCAAACGCCTTACCTCCATGCTATCTCCCGGGCCCCTATTTATCAGATTTTTTTAATCTTTATGACTAACCCCATTATCAATGTCACTTTTATGGCTTTATGATGTTTGTGTTTTTACTTTCAACTCAACAAAATCACTTTAGAATTTCTTCTAAGGTAAATCTGGTGGGTATGAACCCCTCCAACATTTGTTTGTTTGGTAACATCTTGATTCCTCTTTCATTTAAGGAGAACAGATAAGCTAACATAAAAGTCTTGGTTGGCAATGATTTTCATTCAATATTATATGCAACCCAATTATCTTCTGACCTGAAAAGATTATTGATGTACCTGCCAGTTACATTATGGGAGCCCCCTTGTTTACATTTGGATTATCTTTTCTCTTGATGCTAAAAGTGTTTGTCTTGGCATTAGGCAGATAAGTGTTCATTCATCTTGGGGTTTAATTCATCTTAAAGCTTAACCTCACACATCAGGTTGTACATGTTTCTTCCCAGGTTGAAGAAGCTTTCAACAATGTTGCTGTAAAAAACACTTTCTGCTCCTCCCTTTTTCTCTTTCTGTAATCCCCAGTGAGTTGTTTCTTTGTACTTTAATTCTCCTGGGAGCTCTTTAACACACTTTTTTGGGAGGACATACCTGGGTGGGTGGTGTCCAGGGATTACTGCTGGGTCTCTGCTCAAAAATCAAAACTCAATGAGAGGAGGGTTGGAACTTCCAGCTCACTTCATGAAGCTCACCACAAAGTGGTGAGTGCAGTTATAGAAATAACTACACAGAAAACTACCATAATCAGGTGAATGAAAGAGAGAACTGGAAAGCCTGTCTGGAGTACAGGTATGGGTGGGGTGGGAGGGAGGGAGACTTGGGACATTGGTGGTGGGAATATTGCACTGGTGAAGAGGGTGTTTTTTACATGACCAAAATCTAATCACAATCATATATGCAATCAAAATGTTTAAATAAAGAAAAAATATTTTCATTCAATTTAAAAAAAAAGAAAAAGAAATCAAAACTCCTGGTAGGCTCAGAGGATCATATAGGATGCGGGGAATCAAACCTGGGTCGGCCGTATGCAAGGCAAATGCCCTACCAGCTATGTTATTACTCCAGTCCCCCAAATTCTTAATTTTTCTTTTTGTTCCTCTGTTAGCTTCAAATATACTATGTTCCAGGCCATTGATTATTCTACATGAGCTTATAGAAATCTTAGATTCAGTTGATAGAATCAAAATCAATTTTATTTCTCTAAAGTCCACGACTAGAATTCTTTGTGTGTGATCCTTGACTCCTTATTTTAATACTGATACATCTGAATAATGGACTTCACTTTCAGATAATATAGACTTGCTTAGGCAGAAACAATTCAGTCTGAATTTGTGAATCTATCTGCTGGCCACCTTTGTGATCGGTCTTGGGTAAGACTCCTAGAAAGGAAATGTGCTCCTTGCTGGCTTAGGTCAGAATGTAGGGTGGGCTCAATGGTTGTCTGGATTCTCTGGTTTTACTAGACGTTTTGGCACTATGCTGGGTAATACATAAGGCTAAGAATTAGCTGCTCTGTTTTAATTGAGTAACAGGCCTCAACCCAGATCATGTCAAATTCAGTGTTTAAGAATAGATTTGGACATGAGTATGCTCCCACTTCCCTGACTGATGAGAACCCTGGTTCTGCCCTGCAGAAAAGAAGACTCAAGCTGTGCTCTCCATCCACTCACCACAGCTTTCTGAGTGCTCTGGCAGGGTTCCCTGGTCTGGTGGGCTGTATTCAGACCTCTAGCCTGGACAAAGCAGGAGAAGCAATTTTCAAACCAAAATCTCTTTCTGACCGCAATTGGAACCAGTCTTCAGGTTCCCTTGTCAACAAGACACTAGCTCTGCTTACCTTTTTCAGGGCTTGGGCACTAGACCTTCGCAGCACCTGTGAAGAAGGGAAGCTGCCAGATCAGCTAGAGCTTCAGAGGCAGTGCCTGCCTGTTATCAGCAGCACTGGAGGCCTCTTTGGTGCTGGATGTGCTCTGGAAATAGTCATTTATCCTGTCTCTTATTAAAGCACCTCTTGGTCACTGGAATCAGAAGACACTCTCTCCAGCAGTTGGAGTTAGTTCTCAGCCCCCTTGCATGGTCATGTATTCAACCGGTCAAGAACCAACAACAACAAAAAATCCTTGTCTGAGGAACCAAACAGACAATGAACATCTGCCATGTTACCAGCTCAGATCATGTCCTGATATGATTAGAGAGCTAACTGGAATCTTGGGCTGGGTACAGACAAGTTATTCTGTCATGATCCCATGAGTAGCATGTCCCATCCCTTCTCTGTTCCCTTCCCCATCAATCACATTCCCAGGAGCAGAGCCTGGCAGACAGTCTATCAAGATTGAATAAGTAAGTTGTCCCACTGTGTCCACGCTTCCCTTACCCTACCAGGGCCCCATACCATAGAGCATGTGGGCCTGACGAGGGCAACATAAAGCTTCGCCTCATGTCCTGCTCCACCGTATCTTTGAGCTCTGAGGAGTCTAAGCATCATCTTCATGTTCAAGGATCCTCACAGTGGAATCTGTTTTAAAATGGTTACTGTCCTCTTGTATATAAGTCAGGAATACATTCCAGATCTTGTCAAATTATCTGAGCTTTATGATCTGACTCCATTTAGCAGCAAGTAATAGCTTGTGGATGTCTGTTCTGTCTCTTTATCTCCAGTGATTCCTGTTACAAGATCTCCTATGAGTTCCTCACCATCCCTGTGCCCAAACCCAAAGTAGGAATGTTCATCTCTTCCCTGGACAATCCTGAACAAACACATCATAGAATCAAGTACTGAAGATCAGTAGAACCAGGGTTCCCTTTTCCCCACTCTTTATGCCCCTTTTCTCTTGATCATCCACTTACATACCCCCTTATATACACAGGTGTCAGACTTTGAGCCAGCCAAATGGAGAGAAAGTGCTTTGAAGTTGTCATCATTTCTTGGGGGAAAAGCAGCATCTACATTTATTCATGCAGCAGATTGAACATGACTTGCTGCCAAACACTCTGACAGATATTAGGGTAACAGCAACGGATGGAGTGATAATAGCACCTTCCTTCACAAGGCAACTTTCTAGGGGAAGCAATAGGAAAACATGACAGGACCAGGATTTATAGGGAAGCATAAGCCAGGGGAATAAGAGGTCTAAATGTCCTATTCAGAATTCCAAACTCCTTAGGTAAGTGATGGTGAAGACAATGTAGGTTTTAAAGAGTATTGCAGTTTAATTAGGGTGCTCTGGAAATTGTATTAAATTTATGGATGGGATAAAATGGAAATAGTGTTCCAATTAGCAGCTCATAGTAACCTAAGAAAAGTATTTGAACTTGAGAGTTATAAAGCAGGATGAGGCAAAATTTGTGAATTAAATAACTCTGAAACTCTGGTTCCAGAATATTTGGAGTGGCAGGCAGCAGATGTGTAGAGCTTCATGGATCTTGGAGCTCTCAGGTGAAGTAGGGGATATAGTCTCCTAAAACTCTCATTCATACACAGTGATTGATATGAGGTAAGATTATAAGACTATTTTTCAGTCATAGGGAAAAATTTTAAGTCTTTATTCTGAAGCAAATATTTCTTATTCCCTGAATGTCTAGACACCAAAATACTAATTTCTGTCCTGTATTTGAAGGTCCAATGTGGGAGTGGAGCTGCTGCGACAACTTGCACCCATTGACATCTCCAAATGTAAAAGTAAGTCTGTTCCACCCTGAGCATGAGCCCCTCATTACCAGAGTATTGGGCTGTGAAGACATGATACTCCTGAACCACAATTCCTACCAGGTCTCTTGGATACCAAAAAAAAAATAATAATTCAAGGAAAGAATTTTGGCCGGAATGATAACATAGTGAGTATGATGTTTGCCTTGCATGCAACCAGCCTAGATTAAATATCCCTAATATCCTAAGTATTCCAGATGGTCCCCTGAGCAGCACCAGGAGTAATTTCTGAGCACAGAGTCAGGAGGAACCCCTGAACGCTGCCAGGAGTGGCTCCAAAACAAAAACAAGAATATCAAGTTATGTTTATAAGTGATTTCATCTCAATGTGTCCAGAGAAATAAAGTATTAGTGTCCCTATATTTGTTTGGGTTTGAGCCATACCTCATGTGCTCAGGAATCACTGCTAGTGGTGCCAGGGGACAATATGCAGTTCCAGGGATAAAACCCAGGCCATTTGCATGCAAGCCAAGCATCCCTCTCTATATCTCTGTATTAGTCTCTCTGTTCCATAGCCTATATTCAAACAGATAGACAAATGGAGATCCAGTAGAAATCTCTGAGACATGCCCACAATTTTTGAGTAAAAAGTTTTTTTTTAAACTGGGGCCGAAGCAATAGCACAATAGAAGGGCATTTGCCTTGCACTTGGTTGACCCAAGATGGACCTGGGTTCAATCCCCGGTGTCCCATATGGTCCCGAAGCCAGGAGTGATTTCTGAGTGCATAGCCCTGAGCGTCACCAGATGTGGTCCAAAAAAAAAAACCCAAAAATACCACAAACCACTTTTTTTTTAACTTTTCCAAGTTTAATGGATATGATTTCCTAATCTTGACTTGATATGACTTTACAATTTTGTTTGAAGCTTCCATTTTGTTCAACATGCTTTGGCAGAACATGCCAAACCCTGTGACTTCGGAAAGAAGAATGCAGGTGATCTGGGCCTGGAAAATTCTCTCCATGAATCCTCTGGGTTTTCTAGCCACAGTTTCAGAAGTGGCTTTGATGGGTGACAGAGCTTCATAGAGACTGAGAGAAACAACTCAGCCAGGTGACCATCTATAGTCCACTCAATCATTCAGTCAGGCAGACAATGTTCCTACCTCATTCACAGAAGAAAGCCCCAGTAAGAAACTGGACAGAGCTGGGAGGAATCAGAGCATCCCTGCAATTGGACAGCACAGTGAGGAGGAGAGGACTAGAGGGGTTTGGAAGGAGCTCAGTATCACAAGGGAAGCCCAGACTAGAGAAGTTAAGGGGCTCCACACAGCCCAGTACCCCAACAAGACACCCAACCCCAGTTTGATTCCTGGGAATGCATATGGTCTCACCAGAAGTAAGCCTTTGGCACAGCTGGGTATAGACCAAAAGCCCAAAAAAGAAACAGAACAGAGCCTAGAAGAGGGGAAGACTGGGGTTCTTTCTGAAGCTCATCCTTGCCTTCAACTTGGACTTGGTATTGGTGCCATAAAGGGCGGCTTTTATACAAAGATACTGAGGCTCAGGTTAGGGATGGCTGAGGATAGTGGGGTCACACCCACGAAATGGGCCACACCCCTAAAGTTCACCACTGCAACATCTCTTGTTCCCCTGGCGCCAGAGTGACCAGCAGGAACTGAAAATGAATACATAGCACCACCTGCTGGCACTGTCCAAGATACTCTATACTTGGTGATTTGCTAGCCGTACATTTTAAACCCCAAAGTCAGGGATAATTTAAAACATTGTCTGAAACTCAACTATGAATAACTTCATAAGTCACAGTTCATTAATTTAAAAATACTTTTGAAAGAGATTAGCAGAACCAGAACAATAAATAGCATAGCAGGTAGGGCATTGCCTGGCATGCAGCCAACCAGGGTACAATCTCTAGCATCCTGTATAGTCCCACAAGCCCCACCAGTAATGATCCCTATTCACAAAGCCAGGAGTAAGCCCTCAGCATGGCTTTGAGTGTGGCCAAATAAACAAATAAACAAACCAAAATTACTGGCAGCCAAATGTCCAGAAAGACTATAGCAATTGGCATGTGAGGCTGAAGAGAACAGGGACTTCCAATGAGAGAACAAACCAAAAGATAGGGGTATGCCTAGCTTAATGGTTTAGGAATTCCTCTGGTGCCCATGCATCATTCAGAAATACAAGAAAATTCTTGAAAAGCAATTCAGAAGCTTAGGAATAAATTAATAATCATAAGTTAAAAACTGAAGCTATCAACAACCTGATTCAGGATTCAAAACATAAACAAGTGGAAGAGTGTTGAGAAAGCTAAGGAAATTGAGTTCAGAATGCAAGGAATCCATAGGTTTGGGGATAGAAACAGTTTTTGTAGAAGAGAAATAAGGTAAGGAAAAATGAATACTAAGAGAGCTACCTACTGAGACCATTAGAAAGGCATCAAAAAATAATAATAGGCATTTCGGAAGGTGAGAGGGAAACAATGAAATAATAGCTATAAACATTTCAAGTATGGTGAAGCAGCTGGATGCGCAAGTCTGTGAAATCTATAGGAAGGCCTGATTATTTGAATATCAAGAGCTCTTAAACCAATGAAAATATTATTTAAGTCCATGACATATAACACTAAAACATATCTAGGGAAAAAAGCAAAAAAAGATAGAAATGTATATTAAACTATCACCTAATTCTTCACAAAACGTTCACAGGCCAGAACATTCAAAATGCTCAAAGACTGCCAGTCAATGGCAGATACTAGAGTGTACCTCTAACACTCTTCCCAAACCAGGAGGAGCCCCTGATCACCAGTGGGTATAGCCAAGACACACACGCGCGCGCGCACACACACACACACACACGCACACACACACCTTGCCAGCCAAGAATACTCTAGCTTGCAAATCTCCCTCTAACATGAGAGAAATAAGAACTTCCAAAGATAAACAAAAGCTGGAAGAGTCACTACAAAATCTTCCATATAATAATTGCCATAAAAATGATTGCCATAAGGAAATTTTCTATTGAAAAGAAGCTCAACCCCCCACCCCAAAAATAAAACCTAACTAGGTGTTAAATGGCTCCAGTAAATCTCCTATCAAAAATTACTGTTAGTACCTCTTGATTAGTAATTTGGGCCCTTTACACTGATTAGTAGTTCAGTGCCTTTAGCTAAAAAAAAAAAAGGCTGCTGAAATTTTAAAACATGATATGCTCCCTCAAGAGACTCACTTAGGCATCAAAACAAAAGGTCTGAAGTAGAGAGGTGAAAATGGTACTAAACGTCAAAGGGAATATTTTTATAGCAGAAACTATGTTCCTTAGGTAAAAAGAACATTGATAAAGGAATCTAGACAGCAAGGAGCCATAACATTTATATATACACCTAATGCAGGATCCCCAAAAATATGTAAAATCAAATATTAGCATGTTTAAGAATAGGTATGGGACATGCTTTGATACCCTACTCACACCACATCGCACAAGAAATCTAAAAGGAAGCATTGGCCTTGACTGACAGAGGAGCAAGACTTACTAGAACCAGTGTCCTGCCCCGACACAGAATGTGCATTTTTCATTACATATGAGTCATTCTTGGGATAAACGGTGTACCCCAAATGGACTCAAAGCCTCAAAAAACTTGAAATGATCGAAATCTTATCAAGCCCCTTTTCAGATCACAATGGCATGAAACTAGAAATCAACCGAAAGAAGAAAGGGGGGAAAGCCACATATGTGGAACATCAATAACACTATTGAATTATTGGGTCAATAAGAGAATCAAAGGCAACAAATTGAAATACTTGGAGAGAAATACAAATGAGGGCACACAGGACTTATCAGAACCAAGGGGATATGACAGCAGCTCCACTCAATGAAGCTAGTTGATAGCAATTTAGACAGACTTTGGGCAACAAGCAAAACAATCAAATCTAAGCTTTCATCTAAAAGGAACCTTAAAAAAAAAAAAAAAAAACAAAGATAGAAGTGAGTGGGGGCCGGGCGGTGGTGCTGGAGGTAAGGTGTCTGCACTAACCTAGGACGGACCTCGGTTCGATTCCCCCGGTTCCCCATATGGTCCCCCGTGCCTGCCAGGAGCGACTTCTGAGAGAATAGCCAGGAGTAACCCCTGAGCGTCACAGGGTGTGGCCCAAAAACCAAAAAAAAAAAAAAAAAAAGATAGAAGTGAGTGAAATAAAAGAATAGGAATAAAATTATTAAAATTATTTAGAGAAACATATGGACAGAACTTAATAGTAGTGGGAGATTTCAACATGCCATTATCATCACTAGACAGATCCACGAGGCAGAACACTAGCCAAGATAAGAGCCCTAAATGAAAAACTAGAAGAACTAGAACTAATGAATCTATACAGAACTTTTCATCCTCAAAAAGATGAATACACATTCTTATCAAGTGGCATGGAACTTTCTCTAGAATAGACCATATTTTAGGACACAAGTCTAACTTACATAAAGTCACAAATATATGAATTATACCAAGCACCCTATCAGACAACAATGCCCCAGTGATTAAGATTTATTGTAAAAAGAAGATGTAGATCAAATCTAACATCTGGCACTAAACAACATGCTGATCAACAAAGCTGGATCAAAGAGGAAATAAAAAAATAAAGAGATTTCATGAGATGAATAATGATGAAGAAACAAATTGCCAAAATCTATGGGACACACAAAAGCAGTACTTAGGGGAAAACTCCTAGCAATACAGGTCTCCATTAGGAAAGAAGATAAAGACGAAGATAAAGACAAAATCATCACCCTGAGGGGACATCTTAAATATCTGGAAAACCAACAGCAAAGGAACCAAAACACAAGCAGGAGAAATAATAAAAACCAGAGCAGAAATCAATAATTAATAGAACAAAAAAAGCACTAAGAATTAATGAGAACAGGAACTGATATTTTGGAAGAATAAACAAGATAGACAAACTTCTGGCAATACTATCAAGGAAAAAAAGAGAAACTAAATAAATTGGATCATAAGTGAAAGGGGAGAGATTACAACAGAACCCCAAGAAATCCAAGACATCATGAGAGCTTATTATAAACAACTATACTCTGTTAAGCTAGAGAACCTGGAAAAAATGGACAGATTTCTGGTAAAATATCATCTTCTCATTCTGAATGAGGAGAAAGTAGAAAGCCTAAGCAGGTCAATTACATGTAAGGAATTTGAAAAAATAATTAAAAAACACACCAAGAATAAAAGTTCAGGACTAGACAGGTTTACAGGTGAATTTTATCAAGCATTCAGAGAAGAGTTACCACCATGAACCCTTAGACTCTTCCAAAATATAGAGAAAAAATGGAAATTCTCACTACTATCTTCTATGAAGCTAATATCACACTCATTCCCAAAGCTGACAAAGATACCATCAAGAAAGAAAAACTTGAGAAAAAAAGAAAGGAAAACTTTGTAGTTTTTTCCAATCTTCCTAATGAACCTGGAGGCAAAAATCTTTAACGAAATCTTAAACCAACCAAACAAAATAAAACCAAATCTAACTACACATCATAAAGATTATATATTATAAGCAAGTGGATTTCATCCCAGGGATGCAAGAATAGTTATACATATACATAAAAAATCAACATTATACACCACATCAGTAAAAGAAGGGATAAGAACCACATAAATATATCAGTCAATTCAGAGAAAGAATTTGACAAAATCCAATACTTATTCATGATGAAAACCCTCAACAAAATATATGTACAAGGAACCTTCCTCCCTCAAAATAGTAACAGCTATCTATAAAAAATCCCACATCCAACTTTACTCGTAATGGGGAAAAACTGAAAGCATTTCCACTAAGGTCAGGCACTAGGCAAAGAGGTCCATTATTTCCACCCTTATACAACATAGTATTAGACATCTAGCAATAACAACCTGAAAAGAGAAGGAAATCAAAGGAATCCAAATCGGAAAAGAGGAAGTCAAACTATCTCCATTTGTAAATGGCATGATGATATACATTAAAGACCCTAAAGAGTCCACAGTAAAGCTCCTAGAAACAATAAACCATACAGTAAAGTGACTGGCTACAAAGCCAACAAACAAAAGACAGTTGCATTCCTTTATACAAATAACGACTTTGAGGAGAAAGATATCAAAGTGTCTATCCCATTTAAAATAGGGTCCAAAATTAGGAATCAACTAACAAGAGAGGTGAAAGATCTATATCAAGAAAACCAGGGCCCGGGAGATAGCATGGAGGTAAGGCGTTTGCCTTTCATGCAAAAATTCATCGGTTTGAATCCCGGTGCCCCATATGGTCCCCCGTGCCTGCCAGGAGCGACTTCTGAGAGAATAGCCAGGAGTAACCCCTGAGCACTGCCGGGTGTGACCCAAAAAACAAAACAAAAAAAAAAAAGATCTATATCAAGAAAACTTCAAAGCACTTTAGAAAAAAATTGAAGACAGCCTAAGGAAATGGAAGAACATTCCATGCTCATGAACTGAAGAATTACTATCATCAAAATGATCATCTAACCTAAACTACTATGTAGATTCAATGCAATCCATATTTAGATTTAGATAAAATTCTTCAAGGACTTAGATTAGAACAATCAATTATAAAGTTCTCATGGAACCATAAAAGACCTAGGATAGCAACATCAGTACTAAAAAATAAGAAACTGGGAGGCATCTCATTACCTAAGTTGAAGCTCTACTACAAAGCCATAGTGATCAAAACAGCACTGAATTGAGAAAAAAAAGAAACTTTCAGACCAGTGGGTCAGAATAGAATATTGAGTGACAAAACCCCAAGTATATAGTCAACTAATCTTTGACAAAGGAGCCAAGAATTTGAAATGGAACAAAGACAGTCTCTTCAACAAATGGTATTGAAACAATTGGATAGCCACATGTAAGAAATTAAAGATTGATTCATATTTCTCTCCTTACATAACAAAAGTCAATTCAAAGTGGATTAAATACCTTGAGATTAGACCCAAATTTATAAAGTTCATTGAGGAAAACATAGGCAGAACACTCCAAGACTTAGACTTCAAAGAAGTCTCTGATGATCGGATGTCAATGGCAAGAGCTGTAGCATCAAACCTAAATAAATGAGACTACAGCAAAAAAAGTTTCTGTATGGCAAAAGAAACACAGGATAAAATAAGAAGATAGATAACTGAATAGGAGAAAATTATTGCACTCAACACAACAGATAAAAGTTTGATATCTAGGATATATAAGTACTCACAAAGGTTAATTCTACAAAACCTAAAAGCTCCATCAAAAAATGGGGAGAGGAAATGAACAGTCAATTCTCTGAGAAAAACCAACAGACGGCCAACAAGCACTTGAAAAAATGTTCATCATCACTTATCATTAGGAAAATCCAAATCAAAACTACAATGAGATATCACCTTACACCTGTGAGGATAACACATATCAAAAATACTGGGAACAATCTCTGTTGGTGGGGATGTGGTGAGAAAGAAACTTTCCTCCATTGCTAGTGGAAATGCTGCCTAATCCCTATGGAAAACAGTATGGAATGTTCTCACACTAAACTAAAAATTAAGCTTCTATATGACCCGTCAGTCCCCCTTTGGGTATCTATCCCCAGGACACAAAGAAAAATTCATCCAAAAGAATGTATGCACACTGCTATTCATTGCAGCACTCATTACAATACCTAAAACTTGGAATAAACCTAGACGCGTCTTACAACAGACAAGTGGATCATGACTATGTGGGTCATAAGTATGAATATGTGGGACATAATGAACTACTACCTAGCTGTAAGTAATGATGCAATCATGGAGAGCATCATAGATGCAACTGGAATATATAATTTAAACGAAGTAAGCCAGAAGAAGGATAACAACTCTAAAGTTAAGTCAGCTATAATGGAATACCATTCAGTTATGAAAAAGAATCAAATTTGTGTGTAACCTGGTTGGATCCAAATGGCATGATGGTAAGTTAAATAGTATAGAAAAATATAGAAAAGTATAGAATGTAAAATATCACTTATATGTGGCATATAAACATTAAAAAGAACAAGATGATAGATACAGATAAGCAGAGAGGTTACAAGAGATGTAATGGGAGTGAGAGAAATTACTTCAGAAAAACAAAAGGTTTCCATTTAGAGCATAATGCCATCTCCACGGCCAATTTCTCTCTACCAGTGTACCTGTTTCCCTTCTGCCCACCCCCAAACCTGCCACCTTGACAAGCACTTTATAAAGTTTTCATGTTTTCCATGTTGTTAAGCCTTTGACTTGAATACAGAGCTATCCTGCATCCCCACATTATCAATATACCCAATATCTCTCACCCCATTTCTTTCCTTTCTCATCTTCCTTCCATCCTTGATTTATTACTTTCTCTGTCCCCTTTCTCCCTATATTCTGGATCTGCATACTTGAATGAATATATAAAATAGATCTTTTTATTGTGCTAAAAGTGAATTACAACTATTTCACAGTAATATTTAAGGCACATAGTGACAATGAATGAGGGGCATTCCCACCACCAGTGTTGTCCTCCCTCCTTCCCTGTTCTGAGCATGCATCCCACATCTCCCTCCTTTACCCCTCGTAATGTTAGTGGAACTGTTCCCCCTTGTACAGTGTGTTGTAGATTGGGTATCTATTCTGTTGTCGTTGACTTTGGACTTAGTATTCAAGTCTGATCATTTTTTATTTCCACCAAATGATCATATGACTGTCTGGTCTTGGTACTATCAGGGGCAGGGGGAAAGCAATCAAAAAAGAGAAAAACTAGAAGGAGTCTATCTAAGTGTTACAAATATCCATTTTAAAGAAGAAAGGGAAGGGACCAGAAAGATAGCATGGAGGTAGGGTGTTTGCCTTGCATGCAGAAGGCATCCCATATGGTCCCCAAGCCTGCCAGGAGTGATTTCTGAGTGTAGAGCCAGAAGTAACCCCTGAGTGCTGCTGGGTGTGACCCAAAAACCAAAAACCAAAAAAAAAAAAAAAA
>PVKC010037318.1:0-13013 GCA_004027635.1 Crocidura indochinensis
CACACACACTACAAATACACACACAGATAGCTGGAGTCTCTGTCACCTGAGTTCCTAGCACTGCATGACCTCTGGGAATGCTGGGTGTAGGTCTGATGGTCCCTGAATGCCTCTGGGGGGGGTCACCCCACCCCCCACAACTAAATAACTATAAATGATTACTTGAGCGAAAACAATAGTCCACAGTCCCTATGGATGTCCTCGGTGGCACTGTCTCTGCACCTGTAATGCATATGAAGGAAGATGCTTTTAATTTTACTGTCCAAGGTTTAAGGGCCACACCCAGTGTCCTCAGGAACTTCTCTCACACTGGAGGGGGGGCATGAGGTGCTGAGGTTCAAACTCTGGCTGGGGAGAATTAGGTACGGGGCAGTGTGACCCACAAAATAGTTGAAGTCTGCATTGTTTTTATTTTTCTTTAACTTGTTTTGTTTTGGGGTCACATCCAGGGATGCTCAGGGGTTACTCTGTACTCTGCACTCAGGAATTACTCCTGGTATTGCTGAGGGACCATAAAGAATGCCAGGGTCAGTTGCATGCAAGTCAAATGTCCTATGTGCTGTACTGTTGTTCTGGTTCCCCTACTTTGGTTTGTTGGTTTCTGTTTGTTTGTTTGTTTTGGGTTTTGGGTCACACCCGGCAGTGCTCAGGGGTTACTCCTGGCTATCTGCTTAGAAATAGCTCCTGGCAGGCACAGGGGACCATATGGGACGCCGGGATTCGAACCAACCACCTTTGGTCCTGGATTGGCTGCTTGCAAGGCAAACGCCACTGAGCTATCTCTCCAGCCCCTGTTTGTTTATTTTTTGGTTTAATTTTTGGGTCACACCCAGTAGCGCTCAGGAGTTACTCCTGGCTCTGTGCTCAGAAGTCTCACTCCTGGCAGGCACGGGGGGACCATATGGGACACCAGGATTCGAACCAACCATCTTTGGTCCTGGATCGGCTGCTTGCAAGGCAAACACCACTGTGCTATCTCTCCAGGCCCTCTCTGCATTATTTTTAAAGCAGGTATGAAAACTCTGCAACTCTCCTGCCATTGAACAGAGGATCCCTGTCCTCTCCTCTTGTATCTGGGTGAAAGTGACTCACTAGTAATCCAAAGAATGGAAAGAAGCCAACTGTAGCCTCCAGTGTGGGGGTATGGGGGTGTTCTAGAGGTCCTACAGCTTTCCTTGGGTTCTGCAGGGTGAAGGAGTATGAAGTCAGCTAGAGCCTGTGCCACCCACTCCTCCACCAAGACAGCAGCTAGTGGGTCAGAGCCCTGAGGAGCCAGGCATCAGCTGCAGTATGTGTCGGCATCATTCAGAGCTTCAGGTCATGGCTGACCCCAAGTGACCACATTCTTCCTGAGACTGACGCAAATTCCAGGCTTCTCAAAGGGATTCTGGGACCACTTGCAGAGACCCTGGACAACTGGGATAACTGGCAACGTGAAAACACTTGGTTACCAGGTACTTTGCTGTGGGTGTGGGTCCTGCAGTGAATGCAAAAGACAACAGGGAGCACCCCTTGGATGCTTGGGGCATTTAGAACTGCATCTGGTGATACTCAGGTGGGGAGACATATGGTATCAGGGATTTGAACCAGGATCAGCCGAGCACAAGACAATGCCCTAACCCTAATTGTTAGGATTAAGGAGATCTGCCTGGCCAAGTTGGCTCAGCTGGGGATAGCCTGAGGCTCTCGGTAGCACCAGCTGAGGCCCATGCAAAACCTGTTTAAAAGAGGAACCTTTAGGGGCCCAGAGAAATAGCACAGCGATGTTTGCCTTGCAAGCAGCCGATCCAGGATCAAAGGTGGTTGGTTGGAATCCTGGTGTCCCATATGGTCCCCATGCCTGACAGGAGCTATTTCTGAGCAGACAGCCAGGAGTAACCCCTGAGCACCGCCGGGTGTGGCCCAAAAACCAAAAAAAAAAAGGGGGGGGGAGGGAACCTTTAAAAAAAGTAAGTGGCCCCAGATTCTTGGAACAACCCTTGGAAATTTCCCCAAAAGAAGGTATTCAGAAGATAAATCAAGCGTAGATGAGCCAGAGCTATAGTACAGATAGTAGGGATCTTGCTTTGCATATGGATAACTCTGGTTCAATCCTTGGCACCTCATAAAGTCCTCTAAGCATCACCAGGAGTGACCCCTGAGTGCAGTCAGAAATAAGAAATAGGTGTGGCCCCCAAACCAAAACCAAAACCAAAATCAAGTGGTAAAGTATACAAGTGAGGCCTTGAGTTTGATCCCCAAAACCTGGTGTTCCCAGAATACTGTACTTCTGGGCAGACAAACCCAGTGGTTCTGGGTTCTCCCATACAGCTGAGGTGACCCTTCTGGAAAAAAAAAATTTAAAAGCCAATTTTAGCCACTAGGTTATGGGGTGACTTATTCTAAAGCAAGAGTATCTGGAAAGGGGGTTACCTGAGCCATGTACAAAAGAACAGAGTGATGAGTAACCGTGGTTTCTGACCCCCCGCAAACCAATCATTTCACAGTGAAGCTGAACACCTCAGCAGATAATTACAAAATAATGTGGTCAGCACAAGGATGGAGTCATGCCCGGGTTATATGGAACCGTGTGGAGTCTGTAATCTAGGCTGGGTGGGGTCTAGATGGTTTCCCTGGAGGAGGTGACAAGCAACAGGCTTGGAAAGGTGAGTAAGGGTTGCACAGGGAAGGGCTGAGGTGAAGGAGGAAAGGCATCCCGGCTGATAGCCCAGGCAGCCCAGCCAGCTCTGCAGGCAGCAAATGGGGTGATACCAGCTGGGCCAAGAGGCTGGGCAGAGGCAGGCACCTGGGATCCTGGAAACCCTGAGGGACATGCTCAGGCAAAGGATGGGAAAGAAAGAGGAGCAGAGCCTGGGGAAAGTTCTGGGAGGAAGACAAGGAGGAGTCGAAGACAGGACAGGGAGAGGCCATCCAGGAGGATAGAGGCTAGGCTGTTGTATTAATTATTAATTATATAGTCCTTGAGGTGGTGGATGGATGGTGAGGCCTTTCTGGGTTCGGCCCCATGCCTGTAGCCCCTAAAGTCTGGTGGGTCTCTAGGTATCAGGGTTACAGCGAAGAAATGATCTACAGCCAGTCAGATGAAGTTTCAGGACATATCAGCTTTATTACAAGGCCCTAACCACCATGTGCATATTTTTCACATGGCCTCTAAGCCAAGCTTTTTTTTTTTTTTTTTTTTTTTTTTGGTGGGGGTTCATACCCGGCAGTGCTCAGGGCCCACCCCTGGTTCTGTACTCAGAAATCGCCCCCCGGCAGGCACAGTGGACCATATGGGACACCGGGATTCAAACCACCATCCTTCAGTATGAAAGGCAAACGCCCTACCTCCATGCCATCTCTCTGGCCCCAAAGCCAAGCTTTTTTAAACAGCCTCCTTCAGCTGCCCTCCATCCGTCTTGCTCCCTCTGCCTCTCACCCCTTGCTGCATTTCTTTCTCACCCCTCCCCAGGCCACTCTAAATTACCAACCACAGGCCTCTCCCAGCTGTGGGTCAGGTAAGATAAGTAGGAAGTTGGGGGAGGGGTAACACTAGGCAAGGGCTTTTAGGGTGCAGGGTGGGGGCAATATGGTGGAGAGGAGGGATGTTTGGTTTGATTGTGGCAGATCTAAGGGGAGATGTTTAGCTGCTCATTTTTTTAATTTTTTTTTTTTTTTGGTTTTTGGGTCACACCCGGCAGTGCTCAGGGGTTACTCCTGGCTCCATGCTCAGAAATTGCTCCTGGCAGGCAGGCACAGGGGACCATATGGGGCACCGAGATTCGAACCGATGACCTTTTGCATGAAAGGCAAACGCCTTACCTCCATGCTATCTCCCGGGCCCCTTAGCTGCTCATTTAAGGTTCCATCTGATGAAATTTGGGGAGTGACCCCAAGAGGATCCTGTCCTGTGTTGAACAGACATTCACCATGGTTTCATTCCTTAGGTTTGAGTGATAGGTGTTCAGTGGACTGGAGAGTCATTTGGGGCTCTGACTGGCTGGTTGATTTACCAGGGAGCTGTAGGAGGAGGTGAGTGGGATATCCATATGGGTACCCTGCCTGTGGGGTGCCCATAGGTACCCAGCTCCAACAAGGGGTTATAGGAAAGGCCAAGGTTGGAAATATAGGTATCCGGTTGATTCAGATCCCAGAAACATTTACTTAGCATCAATGCTGTTACCTGTATGCAATCCTTGTTTTGTTTTGTTTTGTTTTTTGATTTTTGGGTCACACCTGGCAGCACTCAGGGGTTATTCCTGGCTCTACACTCAGAAATCGCTCCTGGTGGGCTCGGGGGACCATATGGGATGCTGAGGTTCGAAACGCCGTCCTTTTGCATGCAAGGCAAATGCCCTACTTCCATGCTATCTCTCCGGCCCCTCAATACAATCCTTAAGTCGATCCATTTATTGACTCAGAAAATATTTGTTGGGTACCTATGTGCTGGGTGTATTCTGGTGATTAAGGCAAACACTGTCTCTAACTGCTCTGAGTGTAAGGTCATTTGGGGGGAAGACATACCATGCAGTGCTCTGGGCTTACTACTATTCTTGTTCTGTGCTTAGGATTCACTCCTGGCAGTACTCAGGGCTCCACTGCAGATCAAACCTTGGTGGATTCATGCAAAGCAAGTGTCTTGCTCTCTATACTATCTCTTCAATTTTTAAAAGCTCAGAGATTAAGCAACTTATCCAAGGTCACATAGCTGGTGAGGGGTGAGCTGCTGACTCTGGGTCCAGGATGTTTTGGGGGCACCAAAAGCTAATGAAGCAGAAGGTGAGATTTAAGGGTAGCTTGGTTCTAAGACTTGCATCTGCAGGGAACCTGGGGAATCATTTGGTGAGTGTAGGCTGAGTCATTGCTCCACTTTAGATCCCCTTAAGAAGGCAACGGGGTAAAAATTAGGAGGTGCATTTTGGTGCTGAGGCTGGGATTTCAGGGGAATGAACAGAGCCTGGGGTGCAGTTTGAAAATCTGCTGTTAATGATCTACTGCACACAGGCCTCAATGCTAATGCTGAGGTCTGTCCTCCCTCCCTCCCTTCTTTCTTCCCACTCTCCCTTCCTCCCTCCCCCTTCCTTCTTTCTTCCATCCCTTCCTTCTTCTTTTCCTCCCTCTCTCCCTTTCTTCCTTCCTCCCTCCCTTCCTTCTTACTTCCCTTCCTTCCTTATCTCTCTTTCTTCCTTCCTTCCTCCCTTCTAACCTTCCTTCCTTTTCCTCCCTTCCTCCTTTTCCCCTTCTTCCTTTCCTCCCTCTCTTCCTTTCTCCCTTCTTCCTTTCTTCCCTTCCTTCCTCCCTCCCTTCCTCTCTTTCTTCCTTCCTCCCTTCCTCCTTTTCTCCCTTCCTTCTCTCCCTTCCTTCTTCCCTTTCTCCCTTCCTCCCCTCTTTCTTTTCTCCTTTCCTTTCTCCCTTTCTCCTTTCTTCCTTTCCTCCCTCCCTTTCCTTTCTTCCTCCCTTCTTTTTTTTTTGTTTTTTGGGTCACACCCGGCAGTGCTCAGGGGTTACTCCTGGCTCCAGGCTCAGAAATTGCTCCTGGCAGGCACGGGGGACCATATGGGGCACCGGGATTCGAACCGATGACCTTTTGCATGAAAGGCAAACGCCTTACCTCCATGCTATCTCCCGGGCCCCTTCTTCCTCCCTTCTTACTTTCCTTCCTTCCTCCCTCCCTTTCCCCTTTCTTCCCTTCCTCTTTCCCTCCCCTCTTCTCTATCTCCTTCCTTTCTTCTTCCCTTCTTCCCTCCTCCCCTCCTCCCTGCCTCCTTTATTCCTTTCTCCTTTCCTTCCTTTCTTCCTTCCTCACATCTGATGGTACTTAGGGCTTACTCCTGGCTCTGATCTCACAGATCACTCCTGGAGGGCGCAGGGGACCCACATAGGCTTCTGAGGATCAAACTCAGGCTGGCCACATGCAAAGCAGTACCCTACCTGCTGTGCTATTGCCCAGTCCCATTGTTTGAGTCTTATTGCCATTCTTTTTTTTTTATTATTACGATGTCACAGTTATGGGCTAAAATTGACATTTCTGACTTCAGAACCCTGAAATATGACCTAGAAAGCAAGAAATTTGTTATCAAATTTCAAATTTTTTAACCACATTAAGACAATTGTTCTTACTGCCATTCATTACTAGCCCATTTTACTTTGAGAACTGAGATTCTGGGAGATTAGAAAACTTGGTTAAAGACATTAGAGTTGGGCCTGTACCCAGAGAGCCCAGTTGAGAAAAAGGGAAGACAGAAGCCTATGGTTCGACCAGGCCCAAGCCAGGCCTTCCCAGACAGCCATGGGCAGCTGTATTCTCCTGGGCTTCAGGGTGCTCATGTCAACTGTAGGACCTGACTCTTTGCTCCCTAACTCCAAAGTAAGGGTCTTCCTAACTACATCCCTCCCTCATCTCTTTGCATATGACGAAACTGAAGAGAAGGTGTCTGTTGTCTAAGACATGTCAGTTGTCACCAGACATTGGTGACAGTATTGGAATTAAATTCCAGGTTTCCTGAATTTTAGTGTAGTGATTCCTGAGGCCCTGACTTTCTCTAAGAGGTGCAGAACTTAACTGCATAATCACATCCACTCACTCACACTCGAACATGCTCGCACATACATGCACACAGTCCTCTCCTCATGTTACCTGCCTCTGCTGAGTCCTCACCCTCAGATCACCTGCCCACTCATGCCTATGCATAACAGGGGTTGGTGTAGGTCAAGTGTCACAGTTGGGGTCATCTGGCCTTCTGTGACCCCTCAGGTTGGGGCCATCTGGCCTCCTGTGACCCCTCAGGATGTCTCAGGGGGCCAGAGGTCAAAGTTATGTCAATGGGGCAGGGAGGGCAAGACACAAGAAAGATCAGGACTCCAACTGGTAGGACAGGGAAGGCTTAGGAAGGGAACAAGATTGAAGGGGGCAGAGCTGAAAAGAGGTGGAGAAAGAAACATTGGCATGAATATCTCTAAGCAGTTGAAATCAATGATTGACGCTTAGGCCAGGAAGGACTAATAGACTGGCAGGATGGGCCTGGCACATATCTGCTAGTGCCATTCAGCCTCTGTCACATACTCAGGTGCTCTCCTGGAGGAACCTGAAGGCTTGGTTTTAGGACACCCCACTGAAACTCATCAGTAGGCTGACACAGTTTTTCCAGTCTTAGCAAATAATTTACTGGGTCCCAAGACACAGGTGTGGAGGCACATCTGCCCAGTTCAGCTTCCCTCCCAGCTGGGAGAATTCCTGCTCAGTTGACCCCCATCTGCGAACCACAGCAGATCATCAAGAGCTCCAAGGCCCCTGCAGACATCACAAACTGAATTTATACCTGCTGGCTTTGTGGGGACAATCACCAGTGGGGTTCAGAGCAGATAGTAGGTGAGAACTGCCTGTGAAATTCTCACCACCCCTATCCTGAAAACTCAAATCCAAATGGGGGCCAATGGGGCCCCAGCACATGCTTTTTAAAAGAGCAACTCAGTAAATCCACCTGGGCAGGCAAGTGCCAGCACCTCCAGCAATTGGTTAAAAAATGCAAATTCATACATACTCACACCCCAGAGCCCCCTACTGGGTCAGCACCTAAGTGGGTGGGGCCCATCTGGTTTTGGACCTCTCCCTGGGAGATCTCCAAAAGCTTCAGCTTGCCTTTTAGATTGGGAGGGGTGGTGGTGTCTGAGGCCCAGCTGGGGCCTGTCTGGTGTCTGGCCACTCTGGAAAACAATCAGATTAACAAGCAGCACTTGCTAAAGGATGCCCTTTGGGGTGGGGTAGAGATCAAAGGGCTGAGTGCAGACTTTGCCTTGGGAGTGCTGGGGTCCATCTCAGTCACCACGTGGTCAGGAGCATTCCACCGACTGTGGTCCAAACAACCAAAAATAAATTTTAATTTAAAAACAATTTTTTCAGGGGTCGGAGAGATAGCATGGAGGTAAAGGTCGGAGGTTCAAATTCTGCATCCCATATGGTCCCCTGAGCCTGCCAGGAGCAATTTCTGAGCGTAGAGCCAGGAGTAACTCTTGAGTGCTATTGGGTGTGACCCAAAAACCAAAATAAATAAATAAATAAAAATAAATTTTCATAAAGGGGGTATTGTCAAAAATAGTACAGTGAATAGGGCACTAACCTTGTAGAAAGCTCACCCAGGTTTGAACCCTTTATAATCTCCCAATACCAGGCATAGATCACTGAGCACAGAGCCAAGAGTAAGCTCTGAGCACTGCCAGGTGTAGCTCCCCAAAACCATAATAAATAAAAAATAAAGACATTGCACTGTGGGATGGAGTAATATTGGAGTTCCTTCTTTGCCAAGGTTTAGGGAGAGAGGAGAACCCATGCTTTGTTTTGAGGTAGCACCTGGTGGTACTCGGGGATTACTCTTGGTAGGTTCAGGGACCATATGGAATGCTGGAGAGGGAACCAGGTCAGCCGTGTGCAAGGCAAATGCCTTAATCCCTGAGCTGTCTCTGGGCCACCTGTGCAGAAGCCTTGCTTCTGTGGGAGACGTCCTCCTCCCACCTGCAGCTGGCACACAGGAGCTCACTAACCCTTTTATTACTTCTCTTCTCTCTGTGGGTCCCCAGAGCTTTGGCTTACCTAGTCCTACAACTATTCTGATTTATTTCGATGTTAGTCAAATTGCAACCTCTGTTAGGCACAGACAGCTGGCCAGGCATTCCAAACTCTTGGGGCTCCTCCAGTGGGGCCTGGTGGTTCCTTTAAATTCTGTGTGGTGCTGAGGGGCAGGAACAAATTACCTGGGTGCTTCTTTCTGCAAAGTGGCATATTCAATTTCTTGGATTCTATGACACCAGAGATTTACAAGGACCTTTTTTTTTTTTTTTTTTTTTAAGCAGAAAAAAAAAATACAGGCACCTTAGCTGTAGGAAGCGATTATGAAATGTGTTTGCATTTTACAAGTGCTGAAAATGTTTATCTCAGAGGCAAGGAAACAGGCGTTTCCTAGGCACTGTGTTTAGAAGCAGTAGCAAAAGGATACTTGAGGGTTTCGGATTATCTTTGGTCTTTGGGACTTCTTTGCAGGTATTAACACAGGATTTGTGCAATGATTTTTTTTCCCCCAAGAGGCACATCCTGTGAGTCTGGGGGGGATATTCTTAGCAGCTCTTCTGGGTGCTGGGAGTTACTCCAGGTGGTGTTGGGGTGAGACCATGGGTTGAGACTATGAGGTGTAAGGATTAAATTCAGACCTCCTGCACACAGAGCATGAACTCCAGCCCTTTGAGCTGTACCCCACCAGGTCCTGTATAATGATTAAAAATTATTAGAGGCCAGAGAGATAGTACAGCAGCCAAGGTACTTTTCTTGAAAACAGCTGACCTCGGTTTGATCTTCAGCATCTCTGATGCTTCCCCAAGCCAGCTAGGGTTGATTCCTGAATGCAGAGCCAGTAGTAACCCTTGAGCTCTGTTGCTGGTGTCTCCCAAATAAATAAATTTCACAAAAAGATGACCTGGAGCATTTGCTTTGCAAGCAGGAGGCCCTATTTTTTTTTTTTTTTGTTTTTGGGTCACATCTGGCAACATTCAGGGGTTACTTTTGGCTCTACACTCAGAAATCACTCCTGGCAGGCTTGGGGGACTATATAGGATGCCAGGATTTGAACCACTGTCCTTCTGCATGCAAGGCAAATGCCTTACCTCTATGCTATCTCTCTGGTCCCAGGAGCAATTCTTGAGCACTGCACAGGGAGTATCCCATCCTCCACCTTTGGGTGTGGTTCATCCACCCTCAAAAATAAATAACCAGGGGCTGGAGAGGTGGTGCTAGAGGTAAGGTGTCTGCCTTGCAAACACTAGCCAAGGAAGGACTGCGGTTCAATCCCCCGGTGTCCCATATGGTCCCCCCATGCCAGGGGCAATTTCTGAGCCCTTAGCCAGGAGTAATCCCTGAGTATCAAATGGGTGTGGCCCAAAAACACAAAAATAAATAAATAAACAAATAAAGGGCCAGAGAGATAGTATAGTGAATAGAATGTTTACCTAGCATATGGCCTACCTGGGTTCAGTTCCCAATGCCCTGTATTATCCCTGAGCCTTGAGTGATCCTTGAGTGCAGAGCCAGAAGCTAAGTAAGCCCTGAGCAACACCAGGTATGACCTAAAAACCAAAATAAATAAATACATTTAAAAAATGGGTAAAAGGAAAGAAATTCCACTGGTCACATTAAGTCCAGGGCAGGCTGTGGCCAGCTGGGTTTGCTTTGGAGCTCAAATTCAGTTCTAGGTCAGGAGCCTATGCAGATGGCGCTGATCTCTGTCTGCTTTATTCTGATTGGTGAATCGGATGCAGGGGTGATTAGGGAGGAGCAAGCAGAAACCATCCCTATTTATTGGAAAGGGGTACTTCCTGTATCCCACACTTAAGAGTCCTCTGGGCACCGCTGCAAGTGAATAACTACTTCCAGAGAGGCCTGTGGGTGCTCTGTGAAGGCCAAACCTCTAGCTCCAACTGCCCAGATCTCTTCTCCCTGCTGACCCCTTGGGAGGGTCAGTCCCCAGCATAGCAGGTGGATGCATGGCCACTGGTTCTCCACATTCTGATTTTGAGGGAATTGTTCTCTCAGAACACGCAGCAGAATTATGTTAGCAAGACACCACACACACACCTGGCTTTCCCCATCTCACTCATTCAGGGCAAACGCAGCCTGCGAAGGAGTCAGCTAACATGGCCCTTCCAGAGACTCCAATGTGTGACTATCCCACATCATGGAATCTCTCACAGTCAGGGATGGCCGTTCCCCTGGGACATTGGAGAAACCCCAGAGCTCAGGAGACTCCTGCCTCCAAGCAGAGGGCTTCTTATCCCAATGATAAGGAGGTTTGATGAGATGAGGTTTGATAGGATGAGAGGGATAACCCCTGACCCTGAGAGTGTCTGCTTGCCCCTTGGCAGGTGTATTTAGTGCCTGCCACGTGAAACTGCTCGCTGCACCCTGTGGAGCAGACGGATGACAACAGGCTGGGCCGGGTCTGGCCACCCACATGCCCTCTGCTCAGGGAAGCAGACCTGTGCCCTCTGCTCCCCAGGCTGGCCAGGCCAGAAAGGAGGTGAAAGATCTGTGACTGGGGTCCCAGTCTCGAGGGAGGGGTCCAGGCAGCCTCACCTACCAGCAGAAGTGGAATGAGGATCCTTAAAGACAAGTCTGGGCATGCACAGGTAGGCAAGGCAGGATCAGTGACCTCTGACCCACCCTCCAGTCTCATAGGCTGTAGGTGGCACAAGGCTGGACCTGGGAGTGTGGCCAGGTTCTGCTGCAACTAGGGGGAGATAGGGATTTCCCTTGGGTCCCCAAGTAATGCAAACGTGACTCAGAGTCGGGGATCACAGGTACTTATAGAGAGAGCTCTTCTCTTCTTCTTCTTCTTTTTTTTTAAATTCATCTCCATCCTTTTTTAGCTTGTTTAAATACAAAAAAATTCTTAGCATGTCGCAGACTTCAGGAAATACTTATTCAATGAAAGAATGACAGGCAGAGCCCAGTCATGGCCGAGGCAGGAACGCAGCCGCACAGGGCTGAGAAGGCCGGCCAACAATTCCTGGCATGACCAATTGAGAACCAGAGCTGCACCTCTCTACTCTAGGTAGAGAGGACAAGCCCCCAGCCAGAGGCTCAACTTCCTCCCCCAGGGATCATGTGGGGTTTCTACCCTTTGGATTTAAGAATCACAGACCATACTTGCAGGATGCAGCCCCAGGTTAGCAGGAGGAGTGAAGGGAAGACCAGAAAGGCCTGCAGAGATCATGGAGTTTCCCCTCTTTAAGGCCTTCTAAGCAGGGATGCTCACCTTGGGGAGGAAGAGACCTAATGAGTATCAGAACAAGATAGAGAGGGGTGCTGGGGTGGGGAATTTTCCTGAAAAGACAGTGTTTGTGGGTGTTAAGGAGGGTATGCTGTGTGCTTCCAGAAAACAAACAGAAGCCCTGGGGGGGGGGGGTAGTTAGGTGTTCTGTGTCCATCTGCCTCTGCCCTGATGAGGCCATGAACCCTCCAGTCTCCAGTTTTGTCTTTTTTGGGAATTACCCTGCAATGTTCTGGGCTTATTCTTGACTCTGCTTTGGGAATCTTTCCTAGTAGTGCTTGAGGGATCATATGCCCAGGATCAAACCTTGGTTAGTTATGTGTTAGACAAATGCCCACTGTACTATTTCTCTAGCCCTATTGTTATTTTTCTGCATTTCTTTTTTTTTTTTTTTTTTTGGTGGGGGGGGGTCACACCCAGCAGTGCTCAAGGGTTACTCCTGACTCTACGATAAGAAATTGCTCCTGGGGCCCGGGAGATAGCATGGAGGTAAGGCGTTTACCTTTCATGCAAAAGGTCGTCAGTTCGAATCCCGGTGCCCCGTGCCTGCCAGGAGCAATTTCTGAGCATGGAGCCAGGAGTAACCCCTGAGCACTGCGGGGTGTGACCCAAAATCAAAAAAAAAAAAAAAAGAAATCGCTCCTGGCAGGCTCTGGTGACCATATGGGATGCCAGGATTCAAACAACAGTCCTTCTACATGCAAGGCAAATGCCCTACCTCTATGCTTTCTCTCCAGTTCTTTTGTCTGCATTTCTAAGTGAAGGGCCTTGAAACTCAACTTCCCTGTCTTGCTTGCCCAAGATTAAGTCACTAAAGTCTGGGTTCAAAGTCAGAGAAAGGTTGGGGGCCAGAGAGATAGTAAAGTGGGTAGGGCACTTGCCTTGCACGCAATTGACCCAGATTAGATCCTTGACATAATAGAGTCTCCCGGGGACTGTTAAGAGTGATCCCTGAGCACAGCCAGGAATAAGATCTGAGTACCACCAGATGTGACCCCCCAAACCAAAAACTAAAGAAAAACAACCCAAACAGCTTTTCTCTGTTCACTTCCCAGATATTATCTGCACTTATCCGATGCTTAATAAACCTCCTTCTCCCCTAAACTGTGGTTCTCAGAATTGACTTCACATCCAAATCACTCCAGAAAGGATGAGCCTGGGGTTAGCCTTTGCCACAAAACCCTGGCCCAGGTGATATTAATACAGTAGGACCCCAAGACA
>PVKC010037319.1:0-13000 GCA_004027635.1 Crocidura indochinensis
CCATCACCCGGCCCCCCGAGATATAGTCAAATTATTGTCTGTTCTGAAGTCACTTGAAGTAATTTTTTCTATTGGGTTAATTAATTTGCATAAAATTAATTTCTTGCGCTTTGTTTTCAATTTTGAGAGATCTCTGAGATTTTCTTTTCCTTTGCCCTCATAGTAAAAAGTCTTCCTCCTTAGAGAGTCAAGTCCACAAAGCTAAATATATTCAGAGATATTTCATTCCATCCTCTCTCTCAGCTAGTTTATTCACTAACCTTGTAGGTATATGTCGCCTTTATGTTTGTATCATTTAATTTACCTCTCACAGTATCATAAATATGCTTTTATAGAGAGACCTATATGATTTATATCCTCAACTCCTTTTTCTTTATTATGCCAGCTCTTCACCATCTGACTTAATTTACTTGCTTTACTCTGACATATATTCAAGATCTCTATCATTACTTATGAGCATCTTCCTTGTTACAGCTTTATGAATTAAGCAACATTTATTCAATTAGTGACCAGTGATGTACACTTAGATTTGTCCAGTTTATCAAGTTCACTTTTTGGCCTGAGTAGTTTTAGATTCTCTAAACGTTATGAACACCTTAGATTTAGAGACAATGAGAATCTCTGAGGACCAATTTAGAGCTAATAGGTGGAGTAAATTCTACCCTATATATTTTTTTAACTTCATAATTGTTATTATTCCCATGCTATTTCTAAAGCATAAGTAAGTATCCATTCTAAGTAGCCCGCAAAATGCCAAGATAAAAAGAACTATCTTGCCTTCAAATGACCCTAATGGGGCAAAAGAAGGAAAAAGTCAATGAATGAATTATCTAACAAAAGGCAGGGTAAAATCAAGGTTTCAGAGAAGTTGAAGAAAAATTGTGATGACTTGTAGTTGGGAAGAATGATATGTAACTTCATGATGGAAGAATATTTAATTCTTATTTAAAAAAATTCTACAGATATTTTTAATCAACGCAAAGAGAAGAGTAGAATCCAGGAAGAATAAACTGTTCTGGATGTTTCTTATACTCTGTTCATGCCTAAGTTTGAACTTCACAGTGTCTTCTACTGATCAATTTCTTGAAATTCTTTTCTTTGAATCTTCAAAACGGTGTCCACTTTTTTCTGAGACCAACTCCTTCTTCTCCTCCCCTATTTGTCAGCCTTGCCCCCAAGGGCCTAAGGAGGAATTAGTGCTTCTCTCTGGCAAGAGGACACTTGACCATTAGTTATTATTAGATCAACCTCCTTCTCTCAGTATCTACCATCATGACTGGGTTGTCAGCCTTTCTGACAACACTTCCATTAGATAGATAGGTCTGTTTCCCCCTGACACCTCAAAAGGATTCTTCCAAACTGAGGAGACCAATTTGCATCTGAAACAAATCAGCAAGCCTAAGAGATTACCTAAGAGAAGTTTCCCAACTCTCTCTTCCCTGCGCCCTTTATTGTCATTTATCGTCATCTGAGTCCTTCAGTCTCTGTGATGTTTCACTATTCTTTGTCGCTGCTCTTCAATAATAGCAATCAGAATCCTTAATAGCAGGTATTTTAACATGCATTCAGTAAAAAGGAGTTGATTTTCTACTCTGTGCCAGGAAAAGTTCTAGACACAGAAAATAGAATAATAAATAGTAACCTAGATGACTATTACTGAACATTTACTAGTAGCAAGGCATGCTGCTCAATGCTTTGTATTTATTGCAAGTCTTCGTGATGTATAATTTTATGAGATCTAGTTTATAGGTGTAGAAAATGTGTATGGGTTCGATTAACCAGCTAGACACTTTGCATTCTGCTTATAGTTTGTTCTTCCACTGACTAGTTGCCTGATATTAAGAACCTTTTCACTACTCTCTGCCACATTTGTTCCTATCTGAGAAATGGGGATTACAGCAACTACATCAAAGTATTTCTGAAAATTAAATGAGTTCTTGCCTGGAAAGAGGAGAAAAATATCTGGATTATCCAGTCTTTCATAGTCCCTAGAAATGATCCTGTATTTCCAGTTTTATGTAATATTTATTTGTTTAAACCTTTGTTGCATTATAGGATGTGATTCTATGCCTCTGAATTTTTATTTTTTAATTTTTGGAAGGGGGTGATTGGAAGACCTTACAATGGTACTCAGGTATTATTACTAGCTCTTTGCTCAAGGATTTCTATCAGAGGTGTTGAAAAGACCAGAGATGCTGAGATCCCCCATTAAATGCTGGGCAAAGTAAAACTCTTAACCCAAGTCCTAACTCTCCAAACACTGAATTATTTTTTTGCTTGTTATGATTTTAGTTTGGGGGTCACATTCATCAGTTCTCAGGGTTCCTACTTGGCACTGTGTTCAGGAATCGCTTCTAGCAGTGCTCTGGGAATACACTACTGTGTCAGGGATCAAACGGGAACAGCTGTGTGCAAGGTGAGCGCGTTACCTGCTGAAGTCTCTTTCAGAATTGCTTTTGAAATCTCAAAATTCTCATGCAGAAAATGAGATGAATAGCACTGCAATGTTGTCTTGCAGTATACAAGAAAATTTTTTCTGCTTCTATGGAATACTTAGGTGAGTTCCTAAACTCAAGAAGATGTTCAATAAATCCCTACCATTCTAACTGTGACCACGATTACTATGATCACTCTTAGTATTATTCTTTAATGACTTAGCATAGGGCTAGTCATAGAAAGAGATCTTAAAATGCATCGTGTGATTCACCTGAAAATAAATGGGAGCGAATGGGTGCAGAAGCACCCACAGGCTGGGAACCAGAGAGAACACCATTCCCTCTCTCCATTCCCTCAGTGGCAACTCATCACTCGCCTTGGTTAACACTGAGCGGTGAGGGCCCACCCCTACTAACTACTTAAAAACTAATATTGGGTTTGCAAAAACTGCTTTTTAATGATCTTTAACAGCCCTCCAGAAAACCTCATTAGCAGGCGCTGAATCACTCGGGGCTGCGCTGAGAAGGGTTTGCATGCATGGCCGGAGGTCCTTAGCTCCCATTTGTCTCTGATTGAAGGCAGAGCAAGGCCAATACAAGCTCAGCGGAGGCTCCTCTTCCCTGCTCTCAGTTGCTCCTCCTCTCTTTGCCCAGGAATCTTAGACATCCAGGATGAGTTCTGACGTCCCTCTTTGACCCATCCATTCCCATTCTATCGCATACAGCAACTACTCGGCCCTAATAGGGAGTAATTGCTTCTCTGCCATATGCCCAAGAAAACTCAGCTCTGCCTCCAACTCTTGAGCTATGTTCCCCATCCACAGTTCCTTCCCTCCTCACTTACTTTTCATGACACCTAGACTGTCCTTTTCTGTAGAGAAGGGTTTTTAACTTATCTTTGCTCCTAGCTAATTTAAGAGCAAATTCAGCACTCTTAGGCCATCCTATTCTTCCTCATTGTTCAAAATACTATAGTAGGAGCTGGAGAAATAATACAGCATAGAACATGCTTGCCTTGCACATAGCTCAGCCATGTTCAAATCCTCAAGCACCGTATAGTACCCTGGTCACTATGGAGACTCCTGAGCACAGATTCCCCCACCTCACCCCAAATTAATATATATTTTGGAATTACTTATAGTAGATAAGAAGATTTATTGTTTTTTGACATGGAGGGTTGTCATTTGTGTTGTAGAATATGTGGGAGTATTTTGAGTCCCTCCCCATTAACTGTTAACATTTGGTCTCTTCTGTTAAGCCCATCAAAAAAATGTGTTGGCATTTTCAAATGTCACCTGGGCAATAGTGGAAAGATAAAGGTTTCTTGTAATTGAGGGGTGTGGTATTATATTGTTTGAACATCTGACATATTCTACCTACTTCATTTTCTTCTTTGCCTATTTTTCCCCTTTTAATAAAAAATAGCCGTCATATTTACATTATACCCATTAAGGGTTAGCATTGTCCTTAAACGATGTACTTGTACTAGCAAATTCATTGTGATTTACCCCATAAAAATAAAAAAAAAACTTTTCTTGTCCCTATTGGACAGATAAGGAAAATGAGATACAGAGAAGTTTAACAACTTGCCCCAAATCACACAGTTGAATTTCCTTCTCGGAAGTATATTGGGAACTCCTTTTTCTGGGTCCCACATGCTTCTGAGTATAAGCAGAAACTCTGAAATAAAAAGGGGCTAAAGTTTACATTCCACCTCTAGTATTAACAAGACTTAAAAATAACTGTTTTTATTGGTATAATGAAGAAAACAATGCTTATATTGTAGGATTGTTTCAAATTTTAAAATAAAATACATGTTTACCTATAAATAAAGTTCCTAGGTGATGGTGTGGCCCAAAGAAAACATTCACTTAAAAAAAAAAGATAGGGGCAGGATTAAAAGCACAGTGAATAGGGTGCTTGCTTTGCAAGTAGCTGACCTAAGTTTGATTCCTTGCATCCTATATGGTCCCCAGAGCCTAGCAGGAATGATTTCTGAGCATAGAGTTAGGAGTTACTCCTGAGTACTGCCAAGCATGGCCCCAAAACAAAACAAAAAGTAAGAGAGAAAAGAGAAAAGGATAGTAGTGGTGACTAAGATAAAGAGAAAGAGATGAAAATTCAAGAGAAAAGATACCTCAAAAGTTTATAAAAAAAAAAGAATCACTTTTTTCTTCTATATATTCCTAGACTCTGGCAGAGAGGAGACATATACATCTCTTTCTAGAACTCTAGAGCAGCCCATAGATCAACCCCCAACATCCCATCTCATCTGTCCTTGTAAATAAAGTTTTATCAGCACACAGTGGTGTCCATTCACATATTCATGGTTGGTTATTGCTTTCAAGTTACCACGGCAGAATTGAATAGTAGTGACAGAGTTCATTGACTCCCAATGCCAAAACTACTTATTATTGGGTCTTTCACTGAAAATGTCTGCCTACCATTAATATATGATTCAAACTGGAAAACACTAAATGTGAAGATCCCCAATATCCTGGGGCCAGGAAGATAAATCAATGAGCTTTGCATAAATATATGCTTTGCATGCAGGAGACCCAAGTATAATCCCATCACTACATAGTTCTCTGAGTACCTCCAGGAATGACTCGAAGCACAGAACCAAGAATAGCCCCTGAGCACTGACAGGTGTGGGGGGTGGGAGGAGGGCAAAACAAAATAAGTATCTCTGTATATATACTTTAATGAGTCAGATTCATTCTGAATATTTAAAATCTTAGCTCTGAACATACCTTCTTTGAAGTTTACATTTCTTTATAAATTCCATAATTAACTAGGCCCTGCTCAAGCTCTGTGGCTTGTTCCCATGCTATCCCTCCTTGTCCACAGACAAAAGCACTGTGCTGCTTATTTTTCCCATCACTCAGGCTGTCAGTTTTGCAGGTGTCCCATGATTGTCTCAGCCTGTGCTTCACAGTCATCCCTCAAGCACTTGTTTATTGCTCTTGCCAAGGACTAACCTCTGAGGATCTCTGACAATCATAATCTCCAACCTACAGATTGGAGGAATGACGCCCACCTCCTATTCAAAAGGAATACAAGAGATGAAGGCAAGCCCAAAGCTGATCACAGCTTCTGTCTTACTGGTTTCCTCTCAGTGCTTCCTGCTGACTCTGAACCAGTTGGGTTGCCAAAACTACCTCCATGTCACTCCCCAAATGTCAATATCCCCATATGGCTTGATCAGTTTCTATAGGACTAAATTTTCATTAAGAACACAGAACACTATACTCACAAACAAACACAGTCACACATGTTCAAAGCTGCATAGATTCACTCTTTTCTCAAATAGTGAACATGATGATTTCATTAGCCCATGCAGCACAAAAGAAGACCATCTCAGGAGATGGTGAGCTAAGCTCCCACCCTGACAAAGACACTCTTGCTGCCTCCATAACCCAGAATCACCATTTTCCTGATGGCCTGCCTCATCACTGACCTTCTGCAATTCCCTGTCTGAATGATGACATGACTATGTTTCAGGTATGTCAGTTGTTGTGCTAATATTATCAGGGCTTTCTTTGGAGTGAATGCAGGCATCTTTCCCAGTATCTTCCTTCTTCTAGGAAATCTTGGCAGCTATAACCACACCCACAAATGCAGTTGTCTTGTTCAAACTGGGCCTATTTCTAGGAGGCCCTGCAGTTGAATATATATGCCCCAAAAATTCATTAGTATTGTAGCTTTTAATTTCTGGACTTTATTTGTTTGATGATCTCATCTCAATAGGAACACCCCCTTTAATAGACTGGACATAAGCAGCAAGAACTTTCTAAACCTCTGCTATTGTATTAATGACTTCATTGTTGTCATTAATTTTCACAAATGAGCTTACTACTGTACTTTTTCTTTTTTCCCTTATTTTCTATTTTTTTCTCTTACATTTTCTTTTTTATTTCCATTTTTTCAATAACTTTGCTTTCACTCATCTGGAAACAAATGTATTATGATTAGCTATGTCAAATTTTAAATTTTGTTTAAAAAAAGAGGTAAATTCAGAAACTGGAAGGAAGAATCAACTAAGCACAATACTATGTGCAGAAAAGGAAGATTGGAGTTAATTTTGCTTCCTTTCCATCCAGATATGCCAGCGGTGATTTGATTTCACACTAACAGAGAGTGCTTAGCAAATACAGGTCAAGGTCTCTTACCAACTGTGTGATGCGGAGCAATCTCTTTTGGGGGAGATAAGAACCTTCTTCCCAGGAACACTCTAAAATAGGTTTGCTGCCTCCTTCCACTGCAGCAAGGGAGTCTGAGGAAGTGAGTGCCCATCCTTTTTAGCTTCTGTAGTGAGGTGCTTCTTCCAGAGAACAGGAAGAGTAGCTATGGAGAAGAAACAATCTTGATGCTATTTAAATTGTAAATAGCTATTGTCATAATTGTTATTTGAAAATATGGAATAAGATAAAAGAAAAATAAATAATATGGAATAAAGTCTCCCTTTTCTAAACACAACCACCATGTTCATTGTTTACAAATGTCACTTATCTGGGGAGCCCCCACACCATCTCTCTATCTCTCTCTCTCTCTCTTTCTCTCTCATTCTCTTTGGTAAAGTCAGAAATTTATTGTTTATAAGATGTTTTCTTTCCTTTCACAGTTTCAAATTTCTAACAAATCCTTTGGGTCACCTTTTCAGAGAGAGAGTCTCTGAATAGTCACAGCTCTCTTACTGAAGCTAGGAGAACAGAGAGCATGAAAAGGGGTACCTTGAGCTAAACATGTAGGGAGAAACTAATTCTCAGGGCTAACTCAGTGGCAGCTTTCCCTAGACAAAAACCCAGAAAGCATGTATTTGGTTGGCATCTGCCCCTTTCTACCCTTTCCTCACATGTCACCCTCACCCAGACTCTGATCACCATGGTCATAGAAATAAGACATGGAGAATTTCTCTTTGAGCCAGCATTGAATTGTAGAAAACTGACAGAACTATGATTTAACCCTGCCTGACTAATGCCATGGAACTCCCCAATTAACAGTGGGTGATGCTGCTTTGAGTTTGTGACATGGGACCCATGAAATATAGCTGGTGGGTATCACATAGGTACTGCTAATAAATAAATAAGTAAATAAATGAATAATAAATAATAAACTGAGGTCAACTGGTAAACCAGATGTCTCAAAGAAGTAACCACTTTACTGAGAATTCACCCATTGTGGGGTACCTGTTGGCCTCAGCTGAGAGAAGGTAAATCTCAGCCTTTGCCACCTTGTCTTACTGTCAAACCCATCATGTATCTAATTCCTTCCTTCTTTCTCTCCTCATGAAATAAATGCTCCTGCAAGTCCTTACATTGCTCTTGAACCCTTCTTGCAGGACAGTTAGAGCATTAACTGCATTAACAACTGTAGTGTCACCCCGGGGCACAGGTAACTTAACCTGAGCCCTGCCCATTTCTGGGCGAGGCTCTGGGATCCGGATATTACTGTTTACCTTACCTGCAGACCCTGCTCATTTCCTGGGAGGGGTTTTAGGAGGTATATAGGTCTGTGATTTGTGGCAATCTACCCTTTTGCCTTTTGGCTTTTGCCTGCTCCTTTGGATTCTGGCCAAGATGTAGGTCAGAGATGACATGGATAATAGAAGATGCAGAGCTAACTTAAATGGTAGAAGCACATCTGATGGCTAGGATAAGTAAAGATGTTATCTCTCATGAAGCCCGACTGTGACTAAGATTTCTACCTGCCGCTTGCATGAACCTCCAGACCTGTCGGTTAGTGGGGGCTAAAGCTACGTGGCCTGGGATGACGATCCAAGGCCTTCACCACCATCCAGCACCATCTTAAGAGCTGTTTTACTTTAAACAACTACCATAACAATGATAGTGAGAAAAAGAAGTAGAGAAGTAGAATTCCTGTCCTGAAGATGGGGGACAGGAGGAGGGGAGCAGGGATATGAGGAACATTGGTGGCAGAAAAGTCACACTGGTGAAGGGTGGTGTACCTTCAATGACTGAAACCCAACTACGAACATTTCTGTACTAAAATAAAGAAATTATTAAAGGGGGGAAAAAAAGCTAAAAAAAAAAACCTCTAAAATAAAGTATTAGTCAATTTCCTTGTGATGTCATTCAACAAGAGAATTAGCTCTCAACTGGATAAATTGCTGCTTGCCACATTCAAGAAAAGCGTTCCTGCATATTGAACATCGAGGAAATTGTGGAGCAGAGTGCTGTCTCACACTAGATGACTTTTGTAAGGCAGTTGATTTAAATATGCCTGTATTTTTCTAGCTAATTTGCAGAATAAGAATCTTTCCTCTTTAAAAGAGAAAAAAGATTTAACTGGTATTTAATATTTGATTGAAATATGCAAGTCATTGCCAAGGACACATGAGCTATGCTGCTGAAGTTTTGTTATCTTGCTAAGCTAAATTTATAAATTTATGAACACTTATCCATGGCCCTATCCTCCACAAGCACAAAGAATCGTTCTTATTACCCAAGTAAGGGAGACATAATAAAAGAGCTCCAAGTCCCCCCTATTTTTTGTTTTGTTTGCTAGCCGGAATTTTTTTTGAAAATTATTAAGGGTTCTTTAGAAAAATTAAAAGAAATTTTTGAAATCTATTCCTCTGCTATATGAAATTTTAGAGAGAGATGAAGAAAATCTTGGTGAACTGAAAGATGGGTTTAGATCATTTTCTGATATTGAAGCCAAGAAAGACAGAAAATATGGAAAAGAAGTCAGAAAGAGAGCAAATAGACAAAGCAAACAATTGGTATCCACGGGATATTATAGAAAGACTCAGAAAGGAAGCCAGCAATAGTATAGCAGATAAGGTGCTTTTCTTGCATGCAGCTGACCTGGGTTCAATCCCTAGCATAACAAGTGGTCCCCAACCACAGCCAATAGTGATTCCTCAGTGCAAAGACAGGAGAAAACACTGAGCATTGTAGACTGTTACCCAAAAAAGCAAATTAAAAAAAAAGGAAAAATCAAGAGATAAAGGACACATTTAGTAGGATTCAAATATCTAAAAAAAAATCAGAATCACTGAAAATACCATTACAGAAGCACAGAAATTAAAAATAAAGATTAATATAAAGGGGATAGAGAAATACAGTCAACTTCTCATTGCAAGCTAGAAGCCAGAAAACAATGAAAAATATCTTAAAAGCAGGAAAAGAAAATCATGTCACTTTAAAATGTATGTATTCAGAAAAGTTATCTTTCATAAATAATAGTGAAAGCCATTTTCTAACAAAAGAACTTCTGAAATGATTTGCTTTGTGAAGAAGAAAAATGAAACTCGAAAACATCATATGATTCAAGGAGGAATGGTAAGGTAAAAAAAATTAAAAAGTGGATATGGCTAAAGTTAGATAATCTAGGAATAGACAAAACAGTAAAAGAATCTTGCTCTTGAAGTTTCACACACTTTTTAGATAGAAGGAAGCATAATATAGTAAGCTTTTCTTCAGAAGATAATAAGTATAAATTTTATAATATTATTTTTATGAAGATCATAACCAGCAATATTTAGGGTAGATGAGTAGAAACATTGCAAATGTCCAGTAACATGGCTCAGTTATATAGGTTTTTTTTGTTTTTTTTTTGGTTTTTGGGCCACACCCAGTGACACTCAGGGGCTACTCCTGGCTATGCGCTCAGAAGTCGCCCCTGGCCTGGGGGACCATATGGGGCACGGGGGATCGAACAGCGGTCCGTCCAAGGCTAGCGCAGTAAGGCAGGCACCTTACCTCCAGCACCACCACCCGGCCCCAGTTATATAGGTTTGATAGAAGGTTAATTATTTGGGAGTCCAGGGTTTCTTTGGGGCCACTGTGACTAAGCCCAGTGGTATTCAGGGGACAGGCAGAGATGGGAATTAAATTCAAGGCTTTGCACATATTACGCATGTGATATAACACTTGAACTATATAGCCTTGGTCCCAAATTGTATGTTATTATAAATTCAATATCTATGTGAAAATCTCTATACCAGTATAAAATAGATATAATAACTTTAACATTAAAAGCATCATTTGAAAGATAGCTTTTAAAAAGATGTAGAAAAGGACATAAAACAGATAGAGATGCAAAAATTTAGAAATTAACAAAACAATTAAACATATCATTTTTATTCCCATTTGCTTCTTGGAAGTCACCACTGCCTATGTGACCAGACTGAGAAGTTGATCCAGTACAGATAATTCCACAGGTAATATATAGAGGCAAGTGCTAAATTGCTCTTGTGAATCATGTAAGATTCGCAAAAGAAAACAATGACTACTAAACACAAGCTTGGAATAAAGAATTGTTTTATTGACATTTTATTGGATTTTATTGGCATTTATTCCTGAGCAATAAATGCCAATAAAGTACTGCAAACATAAATAATGTTCAAGTTCTACCTCTTTAAGCCGTAATATATATATTACATAATATATATACATATATACATGTATATAAATTGATTTGAGGGCCAGTCCTAGCAGTGGTCAGGACTTACTCCTGATTCTATGCTCAGGAATCATTACTGCTGGTGCTCAGAGGCCATATAGAGTATCAGGGATCAAACCAAGATTGGCTGCATGCCTTAATCTCTCTATCCCATCTTCAGCCCTAAGTATTTGGGGGGCACACATAGCAGTAATCAGGGGTTAGTCCTGGTTCTATATTCAGGGCTCATTCCCAGAGGTACTCAGGGGATCATATGGAATGGCAGGAATTGAACCTGGGTCAACCACTTGCAAGACAAACACCCTACCACTCTTCAATCATTCCAGCCCTTAATTTAGTTTTAAATAATAAAACTATCGAGCAGATTGGAAATCAGTTTAACAAAGTTTAGCTTTTATCTAACCCAACATTTGGAAATTGGGGGGAAATATCATTCTGTAATATAAAGTAATAATGTGGTGGTGGGAATAGAACTCAGAATTCCTACATGCAAAGCATGTATGACATCCTGTGTTTCACCCTGGCCCTTTTCTGACAGTTTTTGTATCCAAGACAATAGATAGAGTGGGGCTTTCGATTTACATCTCTTAAAATATTGGAAGAGATAAGAGTTAGTGATGTAACTAAAAACTTACCAAAAGATTGGAAATATAAGTAAATATTAGAAGAGAAAATATATGATGACAGAAAATAAGTTTAGAAATATTTGGCAGTTAGGTAAAATGGTAATTTATTTCAATTCTAACACCTACTGAGTAACTTTGGCTGGGCAAGTTATTTTATTTTAGGTTTAGTTTCATTTATATAATGTTCTATTAATTGCTATCTCCTAAAGTTTTGTGCCATTTTAATGAATAATATACATAAAGTCTGGCACATAGCTAATTTCACCCTGTTCCTTTTCCACATTTCCCTACTTTTTTGATCTAACAGTTGGGGGGGGTTCTGTTTTTTGTTTTTCTTTTTACCCAATTCCAGGCATTGAACTCAGGTTCTTACATAAGCTATTTTTTCTTCACTAGATTATAAATTCTTCACAAGCATAACCAAGGATAATGTTTACATGCAGGGGATTCTTTACAAGTAAAATTTTATATAAGATACATAATATTGATGACATAGTAAAGGCAAAGTAAAATATATTTGAAAATGAAAGTAAACAGAAAAGCAAGGAGGCAGACAGCAAGATGTGTCATAAGTGTTAAGACATTCTTGCGTGTGTGAAGCTCATGTTTGATTCTTTATACTTTATGGGCCCCTGAGCATCACTGAGTTTGATTTACTGAAGTTGTACCAATAGTATGAGAAAGAGAGAGAGAAGAATCAAAGGCCAGTTCAAATAACTAAAAAATTCTGAATATCTCCAACTTGGATCCATGATTCTTGGCATTTATCTACATTTATTAAGGTGACTTAGAGTAAGTAAATTTTTTTTGTTTTGTTTTTGGTCACACCCGGCAGTGCTCAGGGGTTATTCCTGGCTCTCTGCTCAGAAATCGCCCTTGGCAGGCACAGGGGACCATATGGGATGCTGGGATTCGAACCATCGACACTGCATGAAAGGCAAACACCTTACCTCCATGCTATCTCTCCGGCCCCAACTAAATGTTTTTTGTGAAAGACCAAAGTGTAACTATTTGGACATTACAAACTGCTCATCTCTGCATACGAATTCCAGGTTGCATGCAAGTCAGCAAACATGGCTGTGGTCCAGTTTTTATTGTAAGGTGACTTATGTGCAATTGGAAGAGAGATAATAGCCTTTATAGGGGAGTCTATTGTTTTTCTCTTGGTCATCTAGAGAAATATCTATGTGGTTAGGATTGATAAAGTTGGCCATGTTGAACGGCACTGGCATGGACATTTGTGTTCCACTAATTCTATTCAGGAATCATCAGGCTTTAGTAGTCCCACTTTATCTACAGGGTCTGGGAATGATTTTTTTTTTTAATTTAAATTTTTATTGTGACTGAAGTTCATTACACAGAATTATTTACGGTACATAGTGACAATGAATGAAGGGCATTCCCACCACCAATGTTGTCCTCTCTCCACTCCTGTTCCCAGCATGTCTCCCATATCTCCCTCCTCTGCTCTCCCGCTCTCCCCCCACCCCCAAGATTTACACTGCATGG
>PVKC010037320.1:0-13022 GCA_004027635.1 Crocidura indochinensis
GATCGTTCTGCATGCAAGGCAAACGCCCTACCTCCATACTATCTTTCTGGTCCCTTCAGGTTATTCTTTAATGTCTCTTTTTTTCTGAGGGAGTGGAGCCCTCTCTGAGAGCTACCTCAGATTTCCTGAATTTGCATCTCAACGGGGTGTATGTAGTCTTTATGCCTTTGGGCAATTTAAAAACTGGTGGAGGTAAGGTTACACTAGTGGCGAGTTTGATATTGGAGCATTAAATGTCTGAAGCTGTCTCATGGACAATCCTGGTATTAAATAAAGTTTAAAAAATAAATTTTTATATAACCTATTAAAAATAAATTAGTCTCTAAGTTGACAAAAGGATAGAGATTGAGGTTCTTTGACACTTTGTAGGTGGTAAAGTGCAGTAGCTGCAAATCAAAATTATAAGCATTAATACTCTTGTAATCATATTAACTAAACTCTAATAAAATCAAAACCAATGGGATCTTTGGGGGAGGCTGATGGGCACACTAGTGATGGATGTGGTATTGGAATATTTGTATGGGAAATCATTATTAACAATATTGTACATCACAATACAACATCAATTGATAAACGATAAAAACAAAACAATTAGGGAGCAAGAGATAATACATGGCCCTTAAGGTCTTGTATACCCGACTTAGATTTCACTTTCAGTCCTACATGGTTCCCTCAGCAGGATGCACTTCAAGCACTTCTAAGGTGGCCTGAATTAATCAATCCCTAGTACCTAGGATCATAGCAGCATTACATCCTTAGACTCTTACATTGAGGTGGGGTTGGAACTACTAGCTGGATCACTGGGCCTCCTAAGTACCACTTTGAATGCAGTCTTCAAAAAAAATGAAAAATCATAAAGTAATCAATGAATAGAGTTTACTAATGTCTTCATATAAAATGACAATATAGAAAAAAAGCATTCATTTATTGTCAATTAATAATAAAACTGCTTGTGATTAATATCAGAACAACTTTCTGATTTAGACATATTATCTAGCTGAGAATTTCTTTAGGTACCTTGCTCTTTAACTTTAATAGAAATAATTTTTTTGAACAAGCACATTATCTTAAATAAAATATCTCTTCAGGAGGCATTATCCTCAAGAGTTTAAACTAGATTGGCTTGATTTATCTACCTCATTAGTTAGAAGGGAGTTTGAATGTGCAGCATAAGAAGTTGTGGTTGAGGGACTAGAAACCTATTAGTAAAATAATCTAATCTGTAGCAGCAGTCAGATACAGGGATGAATTCAAAGATGTGTGTGTGTGTGTGTGTGTGTGTGTGTGTGTGTGTGCAATCAATTATATCTTGGTCTTGTCTGTCTCAAAGGGTTTTAATGAGGCATACGTGCAACAAAAATTGTGGTTAATGTTATCATATAACCTATGGAATATGGCACTTCAAATAATCTCATTTTACTTTAATTTAATCAATGGATTGAGCCTAAAGATTTTAGTAAAAATTCATTCAATAGTGATTGAAATTTATAATTTAAGTCTTTATGTATGTTCCTATAAATTTTAGTTTAAGCCTAAGGAATATGGATGCTAAATGTGGGTGTTGCTTCTTGACATCCTTGGAAATCCTGAAAAAATTATTAAAATATATTTTTATACTTTAGTGTAAACTATAACATAATGGAACTATAAGCCACATGTCTACTTATTTTTTTAAACATATCACACTATATGTACTTTAATTTAAAAATAAATCAGCCAAACTCAAATGTATTATTTGTGGAGAAAACTACATATATTCTTTTACTTAAATTTTTTTTTATTTTGTTTGTTTTCTTTTTGTTTTGGAATTACAGCTAGTGATATTGTTTTAAAAAAGTAGAAAGGAAATTTGTTCTGGACTTGTAGTGGAGAAACGGTGTTCTCAGAATTAGGAACTCTGGATCCTTACAGGACAGTAGATTTCTTTATTTGGAGAAATTAATTCTCATGTGGGTTATAGAAAATACCCAAAAGGAAAATTACGAAGTTCATGATATTCTAGGTATTTCTGAAAGAAAAAAAAAGACTTTAAAACTTTTTTGGAGGGCCGGGCAGTGGCACTGGAGGTAAGGTGCCTGCCTTGCCTGCGCTAGCCTTGGACGGACCGAGGTTCGATCCCCCGGTTTCCCTTATGGTCCCCCAAGCCAGGAGCAACTTCTGAGCTCATAGCCAGGAGTAACCCCTGAGCGCTACCGAATGTGGCCCAAAAACCAAAAAAACAAAACAAAACAAAACAAAAAAACAAAAAACAAAAACCTTTTTGGAATGTTTATTTAAACAGCATGACCTGCAAGGTTGTTCATAATGTTCCAGCACCAATTTCACTACTAGTTTAACCTTCCCTCCACAAATAGCCCCAGTTTTTCAGCAGTTCCCAAATCTGCCACCTTAGCAGGCACAAAATAAGTTATTTTTTATTTGTTTATTTTGTTTTTGGGATACATCCGGTGATGCTCAGGGGTTACTTCTGGCCGTGTGCTCAGAAATTGCTCCTGGCAGAGATGAAGTCACGAAATTTTCCTATACATGAATGCACATGGAATCTATTATGCTGAGTGAAATAAGTCAGAGGGAGAGAGATAGACACAGAATAGTCTCACTCATCTATTGGTTTTAAGAAAAATGAAAGATATTTTTGCAATAATTCTCAGAGACAAAAGATATGAGGGCTGGAAGGTACAGCTCATGACATGAAGCTCACCATAAAGAGTGATGAGTGCAGTTAGAGAAATAACTACATTGAGAACTATCCTAACAATGTAAATGAATGAGGGAAGCCTGACTCGAGTACATGTGTGGGTGGAATAGGTAGGAGGGAGATTTGGGACATTGGTGGTAGGAATCTTGCACTGGTGAAGGGGGGTGTTCTTTACATGACTGAAATCATATAACTACAACCATATTTGTAATCACTGTGTTTAAATAAAGATAATTAAAAAAAAAAGAAATTGCTCCTGGCTTGGGGGACCATATGGGATGCTGGGTATCGAACTGAGGTCCATCCTAGATCAGCTTCTTGAAAGACAAATGCCCTAGCACTGCACTATCACTCTGGCCCCCAAATAGGTTACCTTTTATTATTGCTTTTCACAACATATATATCTCATAATGGTGTTATTGAAGTCATTGTCAAAAGATTTACCGTGCTGTTAGGTGCTAGCTGAGCCTTCTGCATTATTATCTTTTCTCATTGAGCTTAGTGGGCTTCTACATAGTTTTCCCATCTAATTTTGTGTGCTCCTTGTAAGCTCTCAGTAATGTAAAATTTGGATCTGTTGCATGGGTGCATGTGTGACCACACAGTCCAGGTTCTGTGGAATTGGGATTATTCAGCAATTTTGAGATTAATCACCAGATGATTGGGTGTGGGTTAGAGTGCTTGGCCTTCTGGTAGGGTGGGACTCAGCCCACCTCCATCATGAGAATGCTCCAGAGATTTCAGCTTAGAAGACTAGGCCTGACTGTGATGACTCAGCTGTGGCATCTCTCAGAGATTAATTGTGGAGCTCGCTATTTGTATTGAACTTTTTATTTCTCTTTTAATAGCTAGGTTACAAAAATATGAGGTCAGAAACACATAAAGTCTGGGGTATATCAGATATAGATGGTAAATAATGGAATCTTTTGGCTGGCACTTTATTGATGGCTCCCTTATAGTTAAACTTAGACTTTCTAATAAGAAAGTATTGAGCCTGAATAGACACTACAGAGGTAAGATACTAGCTTTGCATGAAGCCTCATTACCATGATCCTGTTCTATTTCAAGAATCACATATAGTTCCCTTAATACTTCTGGATGTCACTTTTGAGTATAGAGCCATGATTGCCCCTGAAAATCACTGAGGGAAACCCCAAGCCCTAAAAAAAAGAAAAAAAGTTTTGGGTTTAATTTTATTTTTTTACTGAGGTTTTTTTAATTTTATTTTTAGAGTAAGGTCTAAGCTGTATTGTTTTCATAATAAAAACTATGTTTTATATAGAAAAGCTTAAGTTGAAAAGTGCTATTTTATTTCTTTATAATAATGTGACTGAAGAACCACTTGGCAAAGAGCATTGAGCTGTTTCAGATATTCATTTTAATAAGTTGATATTCCAAATAATTCATACCTGTGATCATAAGCAAGGAGGGCTAAAATATAGTAGGGGAGAATTTGAGGGTGGGGACAGACTACTACTACTACTACTACTACTACTACTACTACTACTACTACTACAGTCTGTGATAGTAGTAGGAAAATGAACATATACAAGTTCACTGAATCATTAAATAAGTATCTGATAATAACATCATATTTATGCCTGAAAAAATTTTTATACATTTGGATGAATTAGAAAAGGAAATGAGGGGCTGGACTTGTGGCGCAACCGGTAGGGCGTTTGCCTTGCATGCGCTAACCTAGAACAGACCGTGGTTTGATCCCCTGGCATCCCATAAGGTCCCCCAAACCGGTAGTGATTTCTGAGCCCAGAGTTAGAAGTAACCCCTGAGCATCACTGGTTGTGGACCAAAAATGAAAAAAAAGAAAAAGAAAGAAAGAAAGAAAGAAAGAAAGAAAGAAAGAAAGAAAGAAAGAAAGAAAGAAAGAAAGAAAGAAAGAAAGAAAGAAAGAAAAGGACATGAAACTGGTGCTATTAAATTTTACTTAGATCTACTGATGAAAATTTAATGCTTTACATACAAGTATATATGCATGCAGTCTCATGTCTACAGACACATGCACACACATATGCATGCTCCTAATTTTTAACTTACCATTGTGAATGCCCAGGAATAATAATCCCACGCAAGTACATAGAGGTCAGATCATTTCTAAATGCCTTTCTCTATGAAAAAGAAATTATTTCTTAAAAGTACAAAAGGAGTCTGGAACATATCTTATTGCTCCTAGGTATAAGGAAATAATGGAAGAATGATAGAAATATAATAAAGAGAGCTATTACCAGAAGTAACTATAAAAATAAGAGTGGAACATGATAGAAGCTTTGTTGAAGAGATTTATACTAACCTGATAATTTGAGCTTCAAAATAACATCGTTAGTAAAGGATAATAAGCCATTAAATAAATTTTGATCTAGACTCAATTGATAAAAAGTTAAAAAAAAACAAACACTAATGTAGAAGAAATAATTGTGTTCAAATATCCCCACTTATTAATCAGTAGAGTTATAATTAAGCAAAAAAATTTAGATTATTAAACTAAGAATCTAAAATGTAGATGAGAAGGAATTTAAGTACATTTTAAGGTAGTATCTCCTGAAAAAAATTTACTTATAAAAACAATAAACCTGAAGAAACTAGACCTATATCAACTTAATATAACAATCTAAGTTATTACTTGTAAAAGAAAAATATTGCAACCACTTAAAAGAAAGACATAAAGGTTCAATATCATTTCTAAAATATTTTTGCCAAAGAAAAAAGTGAATTGAATCATAAAATCATTAGCAAACTCAAATTGAGCAAATTCTCTTACAAATTTTTAAAAATGTCAAGGACACTGATATTTTAGACAGACTGAGGAAACCATTCTAGATTGGAGACTGAAAACACAGAAAACTAAATGTTTAAATCTAGGTTGGATTCTTTTGCAATAATGAACATCATTTGGAACAATTGCTAAAATTGAATGAAGTCTGAGATTAGATGCTAATGATGTATCAATGTTAATTTACTCATTTTGATAGCTTTATTGTTAGTGTAGGGTTAGAAAGAAATTTTCTCCCTCCTACTCTGGGTTCCTTTTGAGATTGTTTAGCAATCAAATTAACATCATGCTTCTTAGCAGGCAAAAAGAACACATTTAATTACATAGGATGGAACAATGGGGCAACATGAGGATGTTTATATTTTGAGCTAAAGAATGAGGGAGGAGCCTGAAGGTTTAAGGAAAGAGGAGGGGAAGTCCCATGATGGGGAGTGGGTGACTCAACTGAGGAGAACCAGATGCTCTGTAATTATATGTTTGCCTTGCCATAAAGGTAGGTTTTTCTGATGGAAAGGTTATTTCTGGTAAAGATCCTAACACTGGGTAATAGCTCCAATTTGCATTTTTTTTAAGGTAGTTAAGGGCAGAAATGTTCTCTTGGGTGTTCAAGACCTCAGTTGACCTTAGCTTGAAATTATTCCCTTGCTAACTTGACAAATTTGGGAAAGGCCTATTTTTGAACATTGTGGGGAAGTCTATTTAAACATATTGGGGAAATTATCTTTCAACAGTTATATGGTGAGTCTTTGCCCATAGGAAATTTATAGTAAATTGTGGAGAGGTCATAGAGAAGTATGTTGAAAACCTTGTAAAGGGGTTCAGGATTATTCATATATTTTTATACTGTAGTGCAACTTTCTTGTAAACTTGATATGATGTAAAGATAAAAATGATGTAGAGTGGGGCCAGGATGATGGCGCAGTGGTAGGGTGTTTGCATTGCACTTGACTGACCCAGGATAGACCATGATTCGATTCCCTGACATCCCATATGGTTTCCAACCAAGAGCGATTTCTGTGCGCATAGTCAGGAGTAACCTCTGAGTGTCACCGGGTGTCGCATTCCCCAAAAGATCTTTAGAACAAAAAACTCCCCAATAAATAAGAAATATACACCTCTCTCCAAAACGGCTACTGTAGAGTAAAAGATCACCACCGCCCAGGTCCCAGGAAAATGAAAAAGAAATTAGCAGTGAAAGGAAGGAGTAAATCTATTGAAATGATTTCCTCATGGGCTTCAGTAAAATGACCAAATATAATCAGACCACTGCTATTTCTGGCTTGGAGACCACAGGAGGAGGCCTTATATCTTTGGGCTTCAGTTTTCTTTTTCATAATAGCATAACCTCATTGGGTAATGTAAAGTTTATAGAGTATATGGCAACTACTTAAAGCTCATAACAAATACTATTGTATAGATGCAGCCAAATATACTTTTTAAGCATTATCCAAAAATGTTCCTTATCCTAGACTGTTCCTAGGAGTGGAACCAGAATGCCCAAGATTTGGATAAAACACTCAAATAGTGTTTTATTCTTTAGTCTTTTTGTGGACATGACTTTTCATATTGACTCCAAGACTAAACCATAAACAGTCCATCTATATATTGTATATAGTCTCTATCATGTATTACCTCTCCCCTCACCCCTGTTTCTCTCCTACCCCTCATCCCCCAACCCTGAATCATTATCTTTCCCTTATTTAACCCTCTTAATCTTCAGTTCCTAACTGGGTAGACACCAAGCCTGACTTTCTGCCCCAACAGACCACCATCAAGCTCCTCATTGAAAGACACTCTCTGGATCCCCATCTCATGCCTCTACAAAGAACTACAACCAACACGCCTGCTGACCCATGCTTGGTGGCCCTATAGACTGTTGCATGATACTGGAATCAGCTTCAGCAAAACCCCTAGTTCAAGGACAATATAGGGTTCCGTAATGCCGCAAAACATGTCTCAAACTCAACTATCACCGGTTATCTTTAAATACCTTTGTTTTCTTTCTTTCTTTTTCTTTTTAAACACAGATTTATTTATCTGTTCTATTTTAATGTATGCATATTTTTGCTATCCTTATCATTTTTGGAACTAAAGCCTTGCCTGGAATAAAATGGCAGATCAAAAACGGACCACAGAAATTGTGAGTATAACCAGTCATCCTTACCCAGAATAGCACCAGCAATCCAATATGAAACCATATGTTTTTGTATGGGCACAGTAAATAAGGGGAAACCATAGACATAAAAATAAGATCTTATTTTCTAGGGATAAGACCTCACACACTTTTTATAACACTAGGGTGCCTCCTATCCTGGACATGTGTCATGTGGATACAACCCAGTCTCCAGGAGATTGGACAATGTCACTTCAACTCCAAACCCCAGATCCCTGATGTAGAACTGATACAGCTCTGGGAAACAACTCCAGGAACCAACTCCATTGGGAGAATTATAGCACAGCTCTGGCACTAACTTGTACCAGTTATTATATGACAATGAGGAAATGACAACTTGACCCAAGACCAAGTCGTCTTATCACCTCACCTAACAGGGGATGGAAACCAGAAGATGTACTGTCTTTTGAACAGCGAAAAATAAGAGCACCATGTACAGAAAACTGACTTTGACAGCTGTGACTGGGCAGAACTATCCTTGGGACCGACAAGGAAAACCCTGCCCTATACTGTGGACCAGAACTCTTATTAAATAAAAAAAAAGGCTTTCTTATTGCAGAGGCCCAACTTGGACAACAGAGTCTGAACAGAACCCTTAGATCCATAATATCGCATACTTCGGTTTGGGGACTGAATGAAAACAGGGAGCATCTGATACAGAAGACTGTACACAACAATGGTGGAACAGAACCTTTAGAACCATAAAGACTCTAACCTAGACCCTGTCCTAGGACCTGTACAAATGCCAAGAACGCTGGATACAGTGGCCTCATTGTCTCACCCACAACTGAGAGAAAAGTTTCCTGGCACCACATACAAAGCCCTTGGGATGAGGAAATGAACACCTATGGAGCCAGGGGTTGATTCCATGCTTTAAGGATGGAGAGGCCCTGAATCTCCTAGGCCATGGGAATTCCCATTCTCCTCCAATGCTTACTGTGCCTATACAAAAAAAAAAAAAGTGGAGGGAACGCCAAACCCTACCACGGCAGCACCCCTTCTTTTTCTTGTTTTGTTTTGATTTGTTCGTTTTTGACTTTATTTTCCTTCTTTCCTCCACTTTTCTCTTCCCTTCCCACTCCTGTGATTATTATTTGGTGATTTTTTTTTCTTTTCTCATTAGCTGGGGGTATTTTTTTTCTTCTTTTTCTTTCTTTTTTTGGTAGTTGAGGCCAATTTTTTCTCTCTTCCCTTTTTTTCTTTCTTTTTCCTTTTTTCTTCTTATCCTTTTTATCACAAACAAAAACAGACTAGACAATCTACAGCAAGCTATAAAGTGGAGACCAGTTGTGCTAGTATTCTATAGGGAAAGGGAGGGAGATAATGAGATGCATGTTGGAAATGAGGTTGGAGGGAGAACAGCACTGGGGTGGGAGTGCCCCTCATTCATTGTCACTATGTGCCATAAATAATGCTGTGAAAAATAAAAAAAAGAAGGAGGAATGCTCAAAATCTTTGGAACATTTGAGTACTTTTAACTTTAGATTTTAAAAAATATGCCAAGAAGTAGGTTAGTATTAGAAGGAAAAGAAAGAAATAAATGCGGTTGTTGAAGAGGAACAGGACGAACAATTTTTCTTTCAACATTATTTCAAGAAGATTAGGTGTAACTAAAAAGAAAGAGTAAGTTTGGAGAAGAGAGTTACTTTGGGATGTTGTTAGAAGTCAATGAAATTGGGTTTCCTTCACCTTCTCTCTAGAGAGAAAGTTTGCAATAAGCATATAGGTAAACTGAGGAGATAATGAAAGTGATTAGGACTTTCAAGGTCACTAGTTCTTAAAGAAAAGGAAGAGAGAGGACAGAATTTGGGAAGCACTATGATATCAAGAGTGCAAAGAAAAAATTGGGGAGTGATGGATAGAGAAGCAGGGAGAGAGACAGGAAGTTTGTGAACCAGTAGATAGCTGAGACACAAGTTGGTTTGTTCCTTTGAGACACACAATTTTTTGGAAAAAGAAAATGGTTGAGAAAAATAAAGACATGGAAAGAGATGCTGTATTAGGTGGTGAGCTTGTCCTAGCTAAATTACAAGAAGGTAGAAGCTAAACTCTAGGGAATAAACCTTGATTCTTTTTGAAGATGTTTTCACAGCAAGAGATTTGCCAAGACAAAAGATTTTAGATCAGTGTCCTCAGTTGCCCCCCAAATTTCCTAAGCCCTAGAATGTACCCTAGCAAAGTTTTCCATATGCATCTGGTGTGAATGTGTGGGGTGACACTTGGAAGTGGAAAAAAAGGTGAATCTGGAAAAGCCAGTTATATGAAATGCACAGAGACAGAAATTGCTATGTGAAATGTTCTACCAATTATGTTGTTCTTAAAACTGCAGCACAAAAATTTACTTTTTGTCAGGTTTAGTAAAAATGCAAAATCCTCATCTGTTGGAGAATATAATGGAAAGTTCACAATGTACTGCCATGATGAGACATCAGTGACAAACTGATTACTGAGTACTGTACGATCAGAGAATATTTAAGATGAGTCACAGCACTAAAAGAACTGTATTTTTTTTCAGAAATATAGCTCAGATATGAATGAAAGTTTAACTTTTAATGCAAATTTAATGGAAAATGGTCCACAAACTTACAAGGCACCAATAATAATGTAGACTATTAACACTTTTCTAGACTATAAGTAATATGGATTTTAAAATAGTAAATACACCTTTACCATCCTTGATGAGTTCTTGGAGATAGTAAGTTCAAGTGAAACAAGTATAACAATACCAAACTTACTGTGAGTTGATAGAAAAAGAGTTAAGTTTTGTGTATGTGTCAGTCATCAGAAGCATTGACAAACTTCTAAATAAAATCATGAACACTCTGATATGCAATAATAGTGTATATTCATTCATTCATTCACCACTCATTTTCCAACCACATTACTATAGTTTAGTTGCTCCTGACCAAGTCTATTTTAGCAACTCCGTGTTAGGTGGAAACTAATCCTGGAAAAGATACCCTTGTATTTTAAAATCACAGGACCATCTATTCTCTCTCTCTCTCCCTTTCTCTCTCTCTCTCTCTCTCTCTCTCTCTCTCTCTCTCTCAGAAAATGTAGACATTGCATCAAATGTTTTTTGATCTTGTGGGAGGAAACCAGGGCAAATCAACACAGATAAGGGCAACATAGATGCTTAAGGAAACCAAGCAGTTCCCAGGTCTGCTATAGCCTGGAAAACAGACTAAAGCCTATAGAAATAAAATATATTTTCAGATAACATGGATAGAATTCATAGAAGAAAAGACTATAGAACTAAGCAAAGTCAAGAAATAAAAAAGTACATAGAGTTTTAGATATTGTCTATTATTAAAATTGTCTAGTATTAAAATGATAAATTATTGCTTTTTCTTTCTCCTAAACATCCACTTCCATCTCAAAATTTATAACTTTGAATTTTTTATATTGCAATACATGCTGATTTTCAGGCTACATAGAAATTACCTTCTTCCTTACATAACTGAGGTTTTAGAGGTTTATTCATAATTGAACAGAAAGAATCTGGGATGTCCATTTGGATCAAAATAGAATAGTAAATATTAGTAATTTTGAATGCTCAGAAAGATTTGAGAATATTGTATATGAGGGGATGGTGCTATATCTAAAGGACACACTCAACTAACATAGACACTTACTGGAACATTCTTTTGAAAATAGTAAAAATGGAGTTAAGATGGAGAGAATGGTTTCCAAAGGCAGGTGCAGACAAAGCAGTGAAGGAACAGGGAGGAGTAGGCTGTGAATTAGTGTGGAAAAATTTGGGGGAGTTCCAATCATGTGACCTTACTTGTCTGATTCAAAGAGGATACAGCTTATCATTGCAAGAATCAGGGTGGGTGGTTTTAGTGGTTTTCAAAGTCTGAACTGGTTAGTAAGAACATTTTTGTGAAATGAAACTAAAACATCAAGGAAGGGGATGCTTTTGTCTTCCTAAATTCTTCAAATCCCTATATTTTGAGATGCCACTAAAAGTTAGGCAGTAATGAATATGAATATGGACTTTGAGAACTATTTCCTATTCTGTAATAGGCCGACCTAGGATGGACCATGGTTTGATTTCCTGGTGTCTCATATGGTCCCCCAAAGCAGGGACAATTTCTAGCGCATAGCTAGGAGTAACCCCTGATCATCAGCAGTATGGGCCAAAAACCAAAAAATAAAAAAATAAATAAAAGAATAACTGAGATAATACTATGAGGTTGGTAAAGTGTGTGTGCGTGCGTGTGTGTGCGCGCGTGCACGCGTATGTGTGTGTTTGTGTGTGTGAGTTCACAAGTAGTAACAATTTATTATATATGTATTTAATTCATACAGGATTTAAGTTATCTTACAAGGTTGTATGTGATAAACTAGCAAGAGTTGGCCCATAAATTAAATATTTAGAAAAAGCACAAAATATAAAAAAAAGACTTATGTGGCTTGTCAATGGCCTCAAATAACTGAAGGGTTGCCATGTGGACCAGCATTAGTTATTTGGAGAGGAACATGACAGAGGGCTTACAGTGAGGCAAAACATAGGGGAAAACTTTCTAGCAAGAGTAGTTGCTTTGTTGCAGAATGATAGTGGGTACCTCTTGCATGCAAAAGATATTTAAACACAGCTTGAGGGCTTCTTCTCTGGCCAGCCATGAGAGCCAGCTGGTGCAGTGCGTACATTGGCCACCAATGTGTCCATAAGGGGGAATGTTCTAATCACTGTGTGACAGAAGCTGCTCTAAGCAATAGCCCAGAGTGATGAACTCTGCCCAAGTACCCTCACACAATACAAAAAGCTCGTTAGCAATCATGTGGAGTATTTCTGTACTCATTGCTTTCCTGTGTTGACTGTTGTTTTGAAATCTGATGGCAAGTTGTAAACCCAAAATTTCTGAAACAGAAATGAGAAATGAGTAAGCACCATATAGGAGGGTGGAATAAATGGGTGTGATGGTGCCCGGACTCTATCAGCTCATCACTGTTCCCTGAGTCATTACTGGCAGTTTGACAAGCTGCTGCTATCAATTACTCCACAATCAACAGAAAATGGTTACTGTCATGGGAAACAATAATAAGCAAAATAAACATGGTCCCAGATTTCTGAGTGATTATGGGTCAATGGAAAATAGTATTAGTGGAAATAATCGCACATTCATCCATTTAAAAATTTTGATATCATTATTAAGGTAGGAAATAGGATTTTAGGAGGAAATAGAATTTTAGGAGGAAATACAATTTTAGAAGAGTAAGTAGTTCTAAAATGTGCTGTGACATGAAAGGGTATGCTTACTGATATCTATTAAGTATAGAAAAGTAGGGACCAAAGGTAGGGCTTCAGAGGAGAGCACTTCAGGCTAAAAGGATGAGTATTGTTCAAGCATTCAGAA
>PVKC010037321.1:0-13000 GCA_004027635.1 Crocidura indochinensis
TGGTGGGCTAAGGGGACAATATGGAATGTCTGGAATTGGACCCAGGCTTGACTGCAAGTATGGTGAACATCCTCTCTGCTGGTGAGAAGTTGAATATTTCAATGTTTTGACATCTGATATTTCATCTTGTTTTGACAAGATGGTCAAAAGCATATAATTAGTTGAACATATAATTAAGCTGAACTCTTAAATATTACAAAACCACATAGCATTGTTTTCCAATTTTCACATGGCAAATTTTACTAGAGATATCACTGATTGAGGTCGTGTATGCTGAAAGATGGAGTCTTCTTTTACACTGATTTACTACATAATTATGTCACTTGAATATTAAATGCTACATATAAAAATTTTATATCTTGCAATCGATAAATGTTCAACTTTTGGCTAGCATTGACCTTCCATTAGTATCAAGAGAATTAATGTCTTTTTTAGGTATACTGTTGTTTTTCATCTATGTGATGATGTAAATATACGTTCAACTTAGTGTCTTCATAAACCTCAGGTACAGGGGTGGTAGTGCTGAATAATATGACATTCTATTTTATTTTATTTTGCATTATATTTCACTTTTCATTATAGTGCTGTATATTTCATGTCTTTACAAAATATATGCTATAAACCATAAACAACACTTAATTTTTATTATAATAATCTTCAGTAATCAATTACAAGTTATCCATCCTCTCTTTGGCACCTCACCTAGATCAGAGTCATAGGAATATCTGTTTTGTGTGATCCATTCCTATGCTTTATTTACATATATTTATATATAAATCCTATATTTATAAATAAAATATCCTATATATAAATCCTAGAATTTGACTTTCTTTTTCTGCCTTACTTCACTTAATATGAAACTATAATTCTTTTTCTTATGGCATAGTTAGTGCACTGTATATAACTAACATATTTTTTGTGGGTCATACTGAGTTATATTCAGGACTTCTGGTTCTTTATTCAGGGGATCACTCCTGGCAAGGTTCAGGGAAGCATATGTGTTGCTGGCGATTAATTTTGTCTGGGCCACATGCAAGGAAAGTGCATTACTACTGTACTATCTTTCTAGTCCTAATAACTTACTTTCAGATGAACCATATTTTGAGGGATAGACATACCCAAAATTGCTCATAGATTACTCCTGTCTCTGTAAACTCCTGACAACCTTAGGGGACAATATGGAGTGCCAGGAATCAAAACCAGGTATCCTACTTGTTGTACTAGGAGTAAGGCTTGATTGTTTTCTATATTTGTATTGCAATAGATATAAGTCTGATTATTTTTTAATTAGCTTTGGTTATTTTTTACACTTTGGTATCAATAACTATTAGTGGAATTTTTGGTTTATAAAGTAGCATTAGAGAATTGCTGGTATTTAAGTTGTATGAATAATTTAAGAAATTGCCATGCTGTTTTACACATTGATGGACTAATTTTTGTTTCCATCATCTATGTGTGAGCTTTGCCCTTTTTTTATATACTGAAAATATTTTTTCTGCCCTTTTTGGTTTATCCAGGAGCATAATATGAAAAAGAAAAATCACTTCAATAAACGGTGCTGGTAAAAAGGAATAACCATATAGAAAATAAAAAAACTGGATTACTATCTTATAAAATTAATTTAAAATAGATCAACAAATTTGATAGATTATGTAGGGAACTATAAATTACAATCAGACAACAGACAAAATACAAAGTATTCGCCTCCCATGACGCATTTGAGAATTCAACTCCAAGAAAGGCAAAATAGTTCAAAGGAATTATTTCCAGCTAGAAAATTTTGCAAAGTGAAGAAACCAAAAAAAGACATATAATGAGTGAAAAAGATTTCATATAATATATTTCATTATAATTTATTTTTTAATATTTATATGAACCAAGTAACGTTACTTTGAATGCTTTGTGTGAAGTTAAGCATTATTAGGTCTATTTCTATTGGTGAGGAAACTTAAACTAAATGAGAGGTAATAATTTGCTAAGCAATTCCTAAGCTATAAAATAGAGTTGGATACGAGTGTCGTTACTTCTCTCCTTTTCCTTTTCCAGTTCTCTTCCTATTACTTCATGGCCAGTCCTCAGTTGGCGAAGCAAGACCCATTTTGGCTGTGAAATGGAAATAGCCTGTAATTGTTGCCAAGAAGGCATATTGAGTGGGATGTACTGAATCTTTCTGTCGCATCAGGTTCTGTTGTGCATGTATGAATTTAGCCAGAATCAGCTTCTTTCATCAAGATGTTCATTTTCCAGAGATGAAATTTAATGGGCTGGAATTTCATATAGTCTATGGTTAGTGGATAGGAAGTAAAATAAGAATTTCCTGGGTTGGATAACCTTCACCGAAAAGAGTCTGAGGGAATTTTTATGATCCCTTCAGAAAAAAATCAGTTTGGTAGAGTGAAATTCTTGGAAATATTGATTAACAAAAATAAAATAATATGACAGAATTAATATATGGACTGTGAAAATGTATGTAATTTCCATTCTAATATTTCACTAAATATTTTTCATTTTCACAAAAGTTGCCTATTGATTTTAGGGATCTCATGTCCTAGTGGGAAGGAGAATTAAATATTTCAGAAGCATTTAGGAAGAAAAAAGGAAGTGCTTAATAATGGTTTTCTGGCATGAGACCATGGAAGAATGGTGAAAGCATTCATTCATTCATTCTTCTTTTTTAATTGGTATGCCAGGTGTTCATAATGAAATTTTATAGGAAATAGAGTATGGAAGGCAGTTATATGAACCATTATAAATGAGTGAATAGTTCAACTCATATATAGGATTAGAAATGAGAAATTTCAGGATATCTTTCTCGATCTTTTCATTTTGCAAACTCAAGCACTCTGTCACAAAGTAGGAAAAAATGAGCTGGCATTCTGTCATATTCTCTTTTTTAATTCTTCTGATAAAATCTTTACTAGCTCCCTATTTGCCTTTCTTTGACTGTTCTAGCATACTCTAGCAGACTTTATAACTTTCCCAGCTTCTGCATTTTAATTATGAGATGTTTGGTGGCTGCCATTCCTTCATGGAACAATTGTGAGAATATCCAACTTGTGAAATATAGCTCAGATCATAGGCTGCTGACAGAAGCAAAACTTGCTAATACAAATATTCTTAGATCTTCAGGCTTCCAACCTTATCAAAAGTCATGTGTGTAACCTTGACTTCATTATTCAATGACAGAAAGGAAGGATAGTCAGAGAGATGAAAACTTTGTTTTCTTTACTCTTTCCATTAAAGCCTGCCAGGTCGATCAAGGAACTGCTGCTGACAACTTTGTCTCTCAGTGTTCCTTCTCTTTACCTCTATTTCTCCATGACAAAAATATTCTTCTCTCAATATAATCTTAATATATGATTCTCGTGTAGCATCAACTTTCACTGTATGTGTAGTATTGTTCTCCCCTTTGCGTGGGTTTCATTTGCAACCAAAAGTGCCATTCTTGAGCAACCTTTAAGATCACTGGATATTTGCTTCTATTTAGCAACCGACTTCCATTTATTATTCAATAATATCATCACAAAAAGAAATTATACAAGTAAAAATGTTTTCAAGCACTGAGATTAGACGGAAAATTAAATGCATGTGATATGTTATATTTATATTTTCAGAACCATCTCCTAACTCAATGACAACAATTAATAAGGCTTTTTAGCTCTTCTTTATGTCTCAACTACCTCAAATATTGCCTATGTCCAAGAGCATTATTTAGTAGTTAGATTAAGATTAGTTTTTCAGTTTGAAGGAATTCTCAATGTCCAATTGGTTTTAATTTAGACCAAAGGGCAGAGTGGTTGAGGTAGTATCAAAAGAAAATGAATAGAGAGAAGTGAAAAAAAAAGGAGAAAAAGAAGTTAGGCTCTTTGAAAGTGTCCTTACTTGGCCTGAACTTGCATTTATATTTTTCAGGAGTTTTAAAAAAGTTCAACAATAGACAAAATCTCTTTTCAAATAAAATAAAATAATTTGAAATAAAAAAGTATTTCTGTTGCAATCTCTACCTTAAAAATCAGCAATAGTAGATGTTCTGTTCTGTAAAGTCTGATTTTTTTCAGGTGAAGGTGTGAGGGTGTAATGTGATGACACCCATTTCTTCAAGCTGATGGTTCACATGGAACTTTTAATAGTCAGCTGATAACATTGCTATATGGATGCAATCTTAATTGCTATCAACTCTCCTGGGAGCATTAATAAATTCTTTGATGCTTGTCAGAAAACAGTGCATCTAGGAAGTGAATTCCTCTTTCAAAAGTAAATGATATATTGTGATACATTGTCTGAAATAATGTGTCAAACAAAATATAGGTGTGCTACCCTATTTGTTTATACAGTTCCTAGACTGTCAATGCTGAATTAATTAGACTTGGATCTCCTTGTGAAATCTTAAGCATCAAACATGTTTTACAAAATCAAATCCTATTTGAGTTCAATCAACCTCAAAGGTCATAGTTGTCACTTCTTTTGCTGTAATAACCACCTCCTGACTGATACACCAGCTTCCACAGAACTGCAAGACACAGTCTCTGTGTGTGTGTTTAAAAAAAGAAGTAGAAACAAAAGACAAAATGAATAACAATTCTGGGATTCATAAATGCAGCCTTATGATGATATTGTGCCTCCAGAGGCACAGACAGCAGAGATAACCCAGCTGGTATGGCTTACTTTCCAAAGCTATAACCCTAACGAATCCCAGTGGGGGAATTGAAAAGAGATTTATTATTAGTTCTGAGCTGATACTGATCTATGAGCAAAATGCCACAAGGCATTGGCCAAGGCCATATCTGACATCCAAGAAAAAATTTTTAAATGAAGTGGGAAAATCGCAGCAATATGCAAGAGAATTGCAGGAGAGAATAAAGCCTCTTTTGTTAGGAAACTATCCCTCATGACCACAAGTGATGCTCAGCCATCTGCTCCTTGTCCTGTATTTTCATAGCACAAAAGCCTGTTGTGTATAATAAGCAAAAGAAATATTAGAAAAAAATAACTATTTCTAAGGTAATTTTCCAAATACCAAATAATTTTATCAGCAATCTGCAGGCCCCTGTTTACTGCTTAAATGCAAATATTTCATCTCTGTGGGCAAACTACTATTGAAGTAGCATTCTTTTGGTGAGAATAGAAAGGACAGAAACTTCAGCCCTGATGGAATGTGAAAAGACAACAGAAATGACAGGAAAAAGATACAAATGAAGATGGACATGCCCATTAGAAACCTGGTGGAAAAATATTTATCTTCAAATATTCTCTTTCAATGTTATGATATCAAGTTTTTATCTTAATTAGCAGCTGGCATCCAAAAATATCCTTTCATCCATGGGAAGTTGTTGTGTAAGATTTTCATCAGCAGTAATGGCAATGACAAAGTAAATATCCTAAGAGGAGGAAGTGTATCTGTGTGCAATTACATTCAGCAAAATTTGAATGGGCAATAGAACAGTTAGAGCTATGGAATAGTATGTTACCCAATTTTCAGGTCAGGTTTGCAAAAAATAGCAAGTATGAGAAGCGAATTACTAGACGGATTACTTTTTTTTTTGACTAGAATATTAAGAAAAATGGAGATAGGAGAAAATTTCCTTAATCTCTTAAAGAACTCTATCCCAACTCCTCAGGTAACATCATACTCAACAAATGAAAACTGAATGCTATCTGTATGAGATCACCCTATAACTAGTATTATTAATAGAGTATTGGAAGTTCTTACCACAACAAATAGACAAGATCTTAAGGGCATCCAGATTAAGAAATAAGTCAAATTATTTGAAGATGACACAATAGCATATTCATAAAATTCTACCCCAAAAGCTCTTAGAAACAATAACCTATTTAGTAATTATATAGGCTAAATAATCAACACATTGAATTAGATTTAGACAAATGGCCAGTTGCTATTGAAAACCATGAACTACAGAAAAAGGAATCACAGGTACCAAAGAGTAAGGAATACATCAGGCTGTAGGACAAGAATGGAAATAATACTCAAAGAAAGGCCAAGACACTGCCACTAATAAATGGCTTAGTAACTAGTATGTATCTGTACACTGTCACCTCCATTCATTTCTCTGACAATTTATTGAGATGCTTTGAACATAACTGTCCACAAGACTGGTTGATGGTGTCACCTTAGAAAGACTGATAACAAACATGAGTATGTGAATTATATTAATCTAAGTTATTGGTACTAACCACAAATGTAGTCAACTGCATTTCTCATTGGTTTCTAGGTGAAACTTTTGATAGAACCAAATAATATTGCATTTGTAACAGTATTAATACAAAATGCAAACATTTTAGATCACATTTTGATGCTCCTGAATTTTAAATATTTTATCATTCACATCACTGTTTGCAAATTAGGCTTTATTGAATCTGTTGTCTCTTTTTAATTATGTATTTTAATTATGCCTAGTGTGTATTTTTTAGCATCTATGTATATAGAACTGACTGGGTTAAAGTATCACATGATTTTGCAATTGCAGACTCTTTAATAGAACTGCCAAAGAGAATAATGATTCTTTCTCATAAATGAATAAAGAAGAGCGATATACTTCCTCTAACTTTTGTTTTTATTTTTCTGTAAAATGGACATATACATAGGGCTGATCACCTAGTATATATTTAAGAATTAATGGAGTTAAAAATTTTGTACTTTGATGGCAGTTATTACAGTAAATAGTAGGTTGACTGTGCTATTAAAATGTGTTCTTATGAATTATAATGGAAGTTCTTTAATGGTTTGCTGAGATAAATGGAATTTGATGCAGCAAGGCCATTATTTGTATAAAATTCAATTGCAGTTTTCATGAAGAGTTTTCTAAACATCTGTTTCTTAAAATGAGATTGGTTCATTGTTTTTGTTTTGAGTTGAACTTTATCAAGTTTTAGAATCTGCCTTATTTGCTTTTTAGAATAATTTGAAACATTTCCATTATTTAATGTAATGAATAGTTTATACACCATATGTGCTAGCAGCTCTTTAGAAGTTTAACATAATTTGTCAGTAAAATAATTTAAAGCACAAAGAATTGACAACGTATTGATTCAAATAGTGCTTTAAAATTTAATTACTTCCTTAGTCATTTTCACTTAATAATGAGAAAGGCATGCTAATAAGCATATCCTCACACATGGCATTTCTTTCTTGTAAACATTTCTGTATTAAGCTCTTTCTAATTACATATCCATTTATTTTTAAAATAAACTAAATTTCAGAAATTCATTTTGTCATTCTGAACAGTATTCTATTTTTAAATAAAATGTCTTTTTTAATAAATTATATGTACCAATGATAATTTATATTTTTAAATGTTAAATAATAAAATATTTTAGTATTCACTATATTTCTAGCTATGCCTGATCCCATAAATTATGTCCTTTGTTTTCATATTTATAATGTCTTCCATAACAATATAAAATAGTGTGATTGCTTTTGGTATTATATTTGGTTTAATAATATGTGATAATTTTTCTATTTTAAACTTACAAAAATAAAATTTTTAAGCATTATAGTCATTGCCTGATTTAAAGAAATAAGATTCATAGATTTTCTGATAGGTTAGGATTTAAAATAACCTTTGAGCAGCATTTGCTTATAAGTTCTAGATAAAGTTAAAGATTTTAAATAAAAATAAATAATTAAAGGTACATACAAACTCTGATAAGGATTTTTTGGTGCTAATTTTAAATGAAATTTCAAGTGGTAACTGGAAACTAAGTGAGATTAAAAATAGGGTGATTAAACCTGACTTACATTTGGAATAAGAGTTCTTTCTACTAAGGATCTATACACAGTATAGATAAAAAGTGAATTTTTGAAAAGTAAGCCACACGTGGTTGTGTATATAAAATGAGCTGTATATTGTTTATTTTTTAATTTTTTTTATCCGTCACTTGTTGTATATGTGAGGAAAAAGTAAGAATAAGCCAGGTGTCCTTGTAAAAAGTGTCCTTTTCGATGGAGGAAATTAATATAGATACTAGGTTAAATAATAATAGTAGAATAATTAATAATAAGCAGGTAAGGGATGAGAATCAGTAATTTTCTTCTTGGTATTTTTGTAGCAAAAATATGACCTGTCGGGGGCCGGGCGGTGGCGCTGAAGGTAAGGTGCCTGCCTTGCCTGCTCTAGCCTTGGATGGACCACGGTTCGATCCCCCGGCTCCCATATGGTCCCCCAGGCCAGGAGCGACTTCTGAGCGCATAGCCAGGAGTAACCCCTGAGCGTCACTGTGTGTGGCCCAAAAACCAAATATATATATATATATATATATATGACCTGTCATGATATACTAAGACTGAGTACTCTAAGAAAATTGTACATACATATGAAATAATAGTATACAATAATAAAATCATTTGAAAAATATCTAATTAAGTAAATGTGGAAATAATCAGTGTATAATATTTAAAGTGTAAAGCCACAAGATGGGATGACATCAGTAGAGAAATTAACAATGCACAGAGAGATCCAAATGCGTTAAGTTATATTCTGTATGCCCTTGCTAACAAAGTTGAGAACTAGATATACAGGTTCATGAGTAGGGATAATCCATATAGTTACAGTTAAAAAAAAAGCATACTTCATGCGACAGTGGATTTTGAATTTATATCAAACACAGCTAGCAAAATTTATACATAGAGAAACAAGTAAGAATGATTCATATATAATCTGATCTGTGGATCTTCAGAGACAGAAATATAAGAAATAAGATATGTATTTAAACATTTAAACATGTTTTGGATATCAGATACATGTGTCACCTTAAATCTTTTACCGACTAAATATACATAATTGTTATTCTTTTACAAAGTTATATATTTAAATATATGAATGAATAAAATAATAATGAATAAAGTAAACATTGTGAAATATACTACTTTCAAAATGCCATATTTGAAAATTTGTGATATACAAAATATCTTTAAAAATTGATGCATTAAAAGTAGATTTCATGTAAATTTAGAAAAACAATTATAATAATACAGAGTGGCAATTATAATGAATTCAAGGAGAATAACAAGGATTAGAACATACTATATTACAATTAAAGAGAAAGAAATAGAAATAGTGGAGTTGAATGTAATGAATATTACGTGGATAAGTAAGCATTAAAAGTTGTCAGTCAAATGATGAGATAAAATGGCAGATGATTTTCCAGAATTGAGAAATGATTGTGCTTTTCACTTAAAAGAAAATTCTATTATATTGACATAAATAAGAGTCTACACAAAGTATTTTAGTCAGATCTGAAAATATTAGAGACCAAGATTATTGTAAGTTAAACAAAAGATATCTACTTAGAAAAATAACAGTTTCATAAGGAGAACTACTTCATACAAAGTTAATATTTGAATAGACCAGCAATCTCAATATTGATAGAATCAAGAAGATATATTTAAGAAACTGAGATGAAACTATTGGCAAACTAGAATTTTATAAGCAAGTTCATACCATTTAAGCGTGAAAGGAAAATAAAATATTCTCAAGAAAAGACAGAAGTTACTATATATTGGCACTCACCGATGAAATAAAATGAAATTAAATGTTGCCCATTTAATATTTCCACTTTAGTCTACTAGTTGAATAAATCATATTAAAATCTAAAAAAATATATTTGCTTTATTCAGAAGAATTTATGCATAGGTTTTGATATGTTTTCATACTTTCTATTTCATAAAATAGAACTTAGATGGCTTAACTTATAACAATTTTATATGCACATATACATCTATCTCAAGAAGTGAGCTAGGATAGAGGTTTGTAAATCAGGTGATTCTTACTTAATAAAGAACAAAATATGTTTTTGTTCTTTAAAGCAACCTAAATTTGACTTCAGACTACCTTCAGAGCCATATCTTCACTATAGAATTTACATAAATGACAACAGAAACAACCTGAGTATCTTTTATACCTGTTTATAAAAAAATGTAATAATTTTCTTCATAAATCTTAAAAAAAATCTTCCCTCTTGTATATGTATCTATATCACCTAACACATCTGTATCTATATCTATACCTGTCTATATCTTGTCTATATCTTTATATTATTTATATCATCTTCAACCATTTTTATCATATTTATCTATTCATTTTTTTGCTTGTGGTGGGTGATGGTGGTTTAGGCCACACCTGGTAATGCTCAGGGATTACTCTTGACTCAGGAATCCCTAATGGCTGGCTCTGCGGCCCATCTGTTTTGCTTTTGAGCTAATATTGGCTGGCTGCAAGGCGAGTACCCTTACCACCATATAATCTCTCTGGCATCAGAAACTGGTAACTAGACTAAAAATGGTATACAACTGTAGAAAGGGATTTAACAGAAGAATTATAGAAGTTAGGGTTCAACTTTAGGTGCTGAGGATATAGAGTACCCATTAAAAAAAGAATGCTGAAATAGAAAGCAAATGAGGGAAATTTAGGGATTAATGATATAGCTTGTAAGAGAAATATAATTCACATTATTGGGATTCAAGAAGAGTGAAAAGAAAGAAGAATTTTTGTTTGGAGAAGAAATAGCTGAGAATTTCCTTTGAGGAAGGAGAGATATATCCAGGTACAGAAAACTCAGAGGTCCACTAAAAATAAAATAAATCCAAACAGATGCACACCAAAATATATTGTAAATAAAATGGCAAAAGCCTAAGATAAAAATTCCTAAAACCATAAAGAGAAAAGCAAGAATTACATAGAGGAGAACCAGTATAAAACTGCAGATTTATCAACTGAAACTACAAAATGAGGTGGAATGATATATTAACAAAGTGTGGGATATCATAAAAACTCCAATCAAGAATGCTCTATCATTCAAGATACAGCTCAGATTTTGAAGAGGTGATAAAAATGACCAAAAACATAGTTAATAACCAACAGCAGTTAAAGATATTTATATCTGATAAACTACCTTGACAAGAACTACTAAAGAACCTTTTTCAGTTTTATTATTTTAATGATTCTGTTTTATTTATTTTTAAAAGCTGCTTCAACTATTTTTCCTATGTTTCAATAACTAAATATTTTAATAGAAAATAAGAAAGTATATTTCCTTTAGAACTATGTATATTTCATTATTTTAAAAATATTCTTTATCATTTTATTTCAACTTTATATTAGAAATATTCTTTCGGGGCCCGGGAGATAGCATGGAGGTAAGGCGTTTGCCTTTCATGCCAAAGGTCATCGGTTCGAATCCCGGTGCCCCATATGGTCCCCTGTGCCTGCCAGGAGCAATTTCTGAGCATGGAGCCAGGAGTAACCCCTGAGCACTGCCGGGTGTGACCCAAAAACCAAAAAAAAAAAAAAAAAAGAAATATTCTTTCAATAATTCTATTATACTTGATACTGTCTATTAATATGCTTTTGCTTACTTCCATTATAACTTAGGAAACATTATTTTGTGTAGTTTTTTTTTTAAGTTTATTTTCTTCCAAGGGCTCATCCTTTTAGGCCATAACAATAGTTCATGGTTCATAAGTATTGTTCTACATAGTAATTTGACAAATAGGAAAGTCATTATTTATATATCTATTTGTCTATTTCATATCTCTGTTACCTGGATTGATTAGCTTCAAGATGTAAAATGCTGCTCAAAGGGTATAAAGAACTCAAAATTCCTTAGTAAGCCAAATCAAATTAAGGCATATAAATACCAGCTAATTTACTGTAGCAAAATAAATCTCTCTTAGTATCTCCACAGGCTATGTTTTCACATTTTATATTTTATTTAAAAAATCAGTACTTATTATGGTAAATCATTAAAAGTTAAGATAAATCATTAAGATAGAAATAAATATAAAAATATAAATACAACCTGATAAATGAACACTTTTTAACAGTTCAATCTTGTCATAACGTGCTTATTTATAAAGTGAAATGAAATTTAATCTCTAAAATAATAAAGCAAATTGACAAAAAATCACATACTATATCACTCTCATCTCTCAATAATAAATGACTAATTAACTAATCAAAAGTAACATTAAGACTAGTGTGTTTAGGTCCACAATAATGTTAAATATATATATATATATATATATATATAGGGTTTATGATTAAAAAAAGTAAATTTAAGTAATTGTAATAATTGAAATAGAACATGAATAGTAATATATGCGCATGTTTATTTACCTTGTTAACCACTGATATTTTATTGAGTGTAGATTTATTATATATGAATTTTATTATGCTGTTCTATGCTCCTTATATAAAACTTGTAGTTTAGTTCTTATTTAAAAGCATACATATCTTACAACATGCTTTTTCTGTGAATATTGAGAGGTTTAATTAATCTGCAATCTATTTTATTGATATGTCAAGCACCATTATTATTGATTTTTTTATATTTTGGATTGCCCCTACATAAGGGAATTGTTCCTGTTTGATCTTGCTTTACAATTCTTTAATATATTATTAAAGAATATATAAATATATATTTATATATAATATATAAAGAATATATTAAATAATATATTATTATATAATAATAATTCCTAATATTGGGTTGAAAATGTTGCTGTCTATGTCTACTAGTTATGCTAATTTTTGTGCATTATGTATGTGGGTATGTGAGGAAGACAGATAAGGATGGTAAAAGGGAGGGAGGATGAAGGAGAGTGGATTAGTAGTTCTCATTCAGTTCAAGGATCATGGTAAACTTGATATCGTAGAATGAGTTTGTAAGATTTTTTACCTTGGCAGTGTTTTGGAAGAGTTTAATAATGTAGATTGTAATCCTTCTTTGTAAGTTTAGGGTCATTCACTATAGACCTTTATTACAGAGCTTTGGATTATTATTTCAATTTCCTTGTCATGCTTTATTCTTTTTATATTTCATTTATTTTCTAGTCAATATTTGATTGCTGCATGTTTATAAGAAGCATCTACTTCCTCCAGATTCTCTAACTTGGTGCCATTTAATTCTTCATAATGCTTTCTTATGAACCTTTATTTTTGCAAGTCTAAGTTTTCTTTTTTGTTTTTTTTTGGGGGGGGGGGTT
>PVKC010037322.1:0-12995 GCA_004027635.1 Crocidura indochinensis
AAGCATTTCCAGTGACTTTGGGAGCAGAGGCTGCCCAGGCTCCTCATCTTGGTTCTAAGACTCTAATCAACTATCAGACATGTATCCATTGAGAAATAAAAACTACACAATCAGCTGAGAAGCATCACCATGCTGCTGTTTCGTTTTCAGAGGACAGAGTTGTTATAAAGCTGAGAGGGGTAGGGGGAAGTAAACAAAATAAAACTCTGTGACTTGGAATAACAAAGAAGAATATAGCCCATGTTTTAAAAAAAAAAAGAAGGGGGGTGAGTCCTCAGAATGCATCCTCAGCCTCTCCAGGGTGAAGGGAGGGAAGATGAGGTCACAGTCACCTTCCTGGGCATAACAGCAAATCTCAGATCACCTAGGATTAGGGTTCTATCTGCAGATGCAAACTCCAAGAGAGTTCCAGAAAATCATCTCTGCGTCTGTCTCTGCTTTCAGAAAAATCAGTGGAGAGGGGCCAGAATTTGTATTATAGCAGGGAAGGCACTTACCTTGCATGCAGATGACCCAGGTTCTATTCACAGCACCCCCATACAGTTCAATGAGTCTGCCATAAGTGACCCCTGGAGCACAGAGCTAGGAGTAAGCCCTGAGCACCACTGAGTGCAGCCCAGGGGGAAAAAAAAAAAGAATCAGTGGGAAGATTCAGTTTGTCTTTACAAAATGAGTCGCCTCCTCCATCTGCCTAGCTGTTTATTTATTGAATATTTATTTGGCCTTAACTGTGCTCTGAGTACTTCGGCCAGCACTGAAAAGATTTACAGATGAATCAGGGAATTCCCTGGAGGAAAAGTCACCTCAGATAGATAGATAGATGGAGTCAGTCTGAGAGTTTGGAATGAGGGGACTGTCCAGGTAAAATAAGGAGAGAGCTGAGTATGGTGAGAAAAAGAACTGATCCCTTGACTGTGAGAAGTAAGTAGCCAACATATGCTCTTTTTTTGCAATGCTCCTTCCAATGAGTTGCAGATATTTGTGGTCGCCTTCTTTCCCTTCCCTTCTAATCTAAATACTAGAGCAATTTAAGGGAAAATGCTATGTGAAAGTAGGCTGATGTGGATTCAGAAGTTTCCAGGAACTAAGTAGACAGTGGAGCGTGTGGAATCATAGCTGTAATTCTGCTTGGCATCGGGCCCATGCCCAGGACCACAGTGGAAGGCCCTGGGCCAGCCACATGGCAGCACACCTGGCTCTGTCCCCACACCTGCAGGGCCCTTTCCCAGCAACCAGAGCAGATTTGGTAGCTACGATGAAATGCTCATGTGATAAGATCCTTAAAACACCTACACAAATCCCAATGGGGAAAAAATTCGGAGCTGGATCAATATTTTAGCAGATTGCTTGGCACGTGACAGACCTGGATTAGATCTCCAGCATCATAGATGGTTCCTGGAGCCCAGACAGAAGTGATCCCTGAGTATAACTGAGTGTGGCACAAAAACTATAAAGAAAAATTTTAAAAACCTGAGGTTTGGAGAGATAGTATAGATGTTAAGGCAGCCAACCTGGGGTCAGTCCTCGGCACCACCTCCTTGACCCATACCAGGCTGGCTGGCCCAGTTACCTGACAGTTATCAAGAGATTCCCTAAAAAAAAAAAAGAGAGAGAGAGATACTCTGAGCCCTGAGGCACCACTTGGGAGAGTTCAGAAAAGCAACAAATAACTCAGTAAATCCTCAGGCAATGATATTAATGACCACTTTGTGAGATAAAACAATCTTCACAAACTTCCACTCAACTATTTTTTTTTATAATTCCATTTATCATTTTGTTGTAACAAACAATATAAAATTATTTTGTACCTGCTAAGGGACAGACATGGGGGATGAATGGGAAATTGGAGATAATGATGAAAAAAAGGACTGGTGGACCAAAAAAAAAAGTGGTGGATGAATGACTTTGTAAACAATTGTTTTTAAATAAATTTTAAATAATTTAAAATAAAATAAAAAATATTAGAAATTAAAAAGATAAAGAAAAACTGAAACAATGCCAAGATCCATCAATAGGAAGAAAACATAATGAAAATCATGCCATCTCCTAGAACAGTTCCACCCCTAAATCTGAGGGTCCTAAGGCAAGGAGGCAGATGAAGGCTCTGTCCGTTGTTCATTTTTTATTTATGCTCCAGTTCCCACTTAGTGACTGAGGGTCCAACCTGAACCCCTGCACTCTGTCCATACCCCCCTGCCAGGTGACAAACCTGCTACTCAGCTGCCCTGGGTATCTGGGAATCCAAAGTCAAGGGTATGAGCCTTACAGGTACAGTTTCTGTACCCCTAGCAGTGCTCATGCATAGGAAAAGTATAGGAAGGCAAAGGAGCCCCCAAAAGTTGGGCTTGAGGAGATCATGTGTTCAGTTTTATATACATATATACATATATAATTTCTTTATTGTAAACATTGTGGTTTATAGAGTTGCTCATAATACAGTTATTTCCGCCATCCAATGTTCTAACACCAAAACCACCACCAATGTAACTACCATTCCCCCTACGGTTGTTCACGGTTTTTTACCCTCCCCCAAGTCTGCCTCTGGGTAGGTATGAACAATTTACTTAATATTGTTTGCTACAATTAAATGATAATGGAATTATCAGAAAAAAACTTTATTAAAAGAAAATTTTAAAAATTGTCATATCTTGGGGCCCGGGAGATAGCATGGAGGTAAGGCGTTTGCCTTTCATGCAAAAGGTCATCGGTTCGAATCCCGGTGCCCCATATGGTCCCCCGTGCCTGCCAGGAGCAATTTCTGAGCATGGAGCCAGGAGTAACCCCTGAGCACTGCTGGGTGTGACCCAAAAACCAAAAAAAAAATTGTCATATCTCATATGATGTCATTGTGTCATTGTATAAAGGTTTTGTAGCTCTTGTTGGGCTTATGTGGCTTCTGTGATAATTCCATATCTAATTTGGTCTATTCTGGGATCTCAGTATTAAAACTATTGAGGTGTTCAGGATGTCAAGGATCTGTTGGAGCTGGGTTGATGAGCTCATATGGCTACAGTGGTGGTTCCGAATGTAGCTGCCAGGACTTCTGGAAATATAGAGGTGGGGGTAGCCTGCCCACCCTGCCTCCAAAAATCACAAAATCCAATCAGCTGGAGATGTCAGCTGCAAAATCAGCATACCTGAAGTTTTGGGTAATTATGAGTCTCTGCAGAGATTGTGTTGCAGCTGTTTGTTTCCGCCCTCCTGAAGGGCCCTGTGAGGCCAGTAATTCTGGGAGTTTTGTTGCTTGTTTCGCCTCTTTTTTGAGAGCTATCAAGTAAACAGCAGTGGCAGATGGGCAGACATGGTGGTCAGCTCTGGGTCATGTGTGTGCATGTTCAGCTTTAATGCTGCTGTGGAAGTGCTCACTGCAGAGGCAGTATCAACAGCATTACATTCCCCACATGAATGTTTCAAAGGTGAAGTAAAGCCCCTCATTAGGGGCAATTCTTTTTTTTTGGGGGGGGGTGTCACACCCAGCAGCATTTAGGAGTTATTTGTGGTTCTACACTCAGAAATCGCTCCTGGCAGGCTCCTGGGACCATATGGGATACTGGGATTTGAACCACCATCCAATGACCTACTGCTGTGCTATCTCTCCGGCCCATTAGGGGAAATTCTTAAGGGGGCTTTGATGCTACTATGTGGTCCTGTTCTGGGAGCAACAAAGGTTGGGAACCAGGAAAATGAAGCCAAGGACCCATGTATTTTTCTCCTTATGGGTCTGCTGGGGGCATGAGACAGAAAAGCTATAATAAACTTCACAATAAATAATATCGTTTACACCAGTTAAAATAGGCTTGTTTGCTTGTTTGTTTGGAAGTCATACCTGGCAGCACTCAGGGAGTCATGGTTTGTACTTGAAGGTCATTTTTGGCTGTACTCAGAGGGTTGAACTCTGGGATTCTGCCTACAAAACCTGCTCTCAGCCCATTGAGTCATTCCCAAAGAAGGCATTTCTTTTTTAAAATAACTACTTTATTTAAACACAATTGGTTCTGGAATTCAATGTTCCAACATCAATTCCACCACCACTGTAACTAACATTCCCTCCACCAGTTTCCTACCAACCCCTCCCCAAAGCCTATCCTCTTGTAATGCACAAAATTATTTATTTATATTGCTTATTACAACTAAATAGCTAATGGAATTGTCAAAAATACTTCAGTATAAGAAAATTTATGAAAATTGTTATATCTCACAATGAATTATTATGTCATTATCTGAGGGTTTGCTAAGCTGTTCGTTGCTAATTGAGTCTTTTGTGTTGTTGTTTTTGTTTATTGAGCATAGCTGGCGTCTATGTAACTTTCACATTCTCCTGGGGTGTCAGTATTAAGGAATTTTGAGGTATTCAAGGCAGCTCCAGGCATGCTCCAGGAACAACAGGATGTGTACACTGGGCTGGCAACCTTACATGTCAGCAGCTGTGGAATGTGATTAAGACTTTAAAAAATACTAGTGTAAAAGAATGGAGACTGCCTACTCCCATTCCAAGAAAACCCTACAGTTTTCAGCCCAGACAACCTTCGTATCTGGAATTTTCATCAGTTTGGTGTCTGCAGAGACTACTAGTGAAGCAGTGAAGTTGGACCTCTCACATGGCAGCAACTATGGGGTGTGGATACAACTGCTGGGATTTCTACAGGTTGGGCAATTTGTCCACCTGCCTCCTGAGGGTACCTCAAATTTTTCAGCCAGAAATTTACTATACCAATGAATTTTAATAGCTTGGCTTACGTCTCTTCTAAGATCTGTCAAGGTTCTGTGGAGCTGCGATTATAAGCTTACATGGCAGTAGCTGTGGGATGTGGCTGTGACTGCTGGAGTTTCTAAAAGTAAAAGTTGGGGGGGGGCTGAAGACTATCCACCTCTACCCCAAGAAGACCTGGGAGTTCAAATAGGGCATTTTTTTAATGTTTTTATGAGAAAAAGAAAACTCAATAATTTCCCTCATATTATTTTTTTTAATTTTAGGTACCTTGATTTACCATAATGATAATAGCAGGGTTTCATGGTAAAACATCCCAAAAGCATGCCCTCACCCAGAGTAACAGCATTCCTGTAGCTTTCCTGCAACATTGTCCTGCATTCCCACCCTGTGCTATTTACCCCCAGCCCCTCACAGTGTTAAGCTTCCTATAAAAGACTACTTTGGGGTATAAGTTGTTTTTTTATATCCCACATATGAAAGCAATCATTCTACATCTGTGTCTTTCCCTCTAACATCACTCAACATGATACTTTCTAGATCCATCCATGTCATGTAGCAGCAAATTACATGATTTCATCTTTTCTTATGACCAAGTTATATACCATTATATATATGCCATAGTTTCTTTATATACTCATCTGTTCTTGGACATTTCAGTTGTTTCCACGTTTTGGTTACTGTGAATTGTGGTGCAATGAACATAAGAGTAAAAATGCCTTCTCAGAATAGAGTTTTGGAGCCCTCAAAGTAAATACCAAGAAGTGGAATTATTGGGTCATTTGGAAGCTCAATTCCTAGTTTAATAAGAAATGTCCATATTGTCTTCCCAAAAAAGCTGAACCAGTCGACATTCTGTCAGCAGGGAATAAGGATCCTTTTTCCCCAAATCTGGTTGCTGTGTGTCCATCTCCTGGGTGTCAAATGAACAGTGATTTTTATCTCTGTTTTGGACCGGGCCTGGGCACTAAGGAAGACAGCTCAGCCCTAACTCCTCGCTCAACCATCCACACACTGTCTCACTCCTGCTTCCTCAGCACATCCTGCCTGCATAGTTGAGGTCCTCTGATTCCTGCACCCTGTTCTCAGCTGGCTGAAATGGCCCAGATCCCCACTTTGGAGCTCTCCAGGTTTCTAATGCCCACTGCAAACTGGCACCTAAGTTTCTCGATATTTGGCTGAGAAGCAGCCCACAGAAACAGCAAGATCATCAATCAGTTCTGAGTAGCAGAATAGCAGCAACTGAGCAAAGATCAAGGAACTCCAAAATGAGAAGGAAATTACTTAGGTAACAGCAAAAATGGGATAAGTTCAAGAGAAACAACATAAGAATCATCAGAGTGCCTGAAAGATAGGAGAGTAAAGGTGATGGAGGTTTGATCCTTGGCACCTTATAGGGTCCCCTAAGTCTCACCAGGAGTAAGCCCTGAGCACTGCTGAATATGACCTGGAAATGAAATTCAACAAAAGCATGTAATATATTGCACATATCACTTTATATTCATTTTAAATTCATCTTGAATTAATATGTAGAGATTTACTCTAAGGAGTTAGATCATGAGATGCTAGGAGTTCCCAGTTAGTGCCACAGGATGAATTAGAGCCCCTCTTGCTGTTTGGTCTCTGTCATTTAGGAAAGTTGCTCTTTGGATTAGTCAACCTGCCACCAATTGAACAAAGCGCACCAAACTGAGAACAATCTGCTTGATTTGATCTACCCTTTCCAAAATTAATCTCACTCAAAATTTACCCTCCAAGAACATGCCCAGAATAATGCTGGACCTGGGGCCTTGCAGAAATCTGTATTCCATCTCCATGGCCCTCTGATCACCACGAGAAGAGATCACTGGGCACCACAGCCCCTGAGTATTGCAATGTGTGGCCCCTAAACCAGAAACTAACAGAATCACGACTGACCAAATATCTGGCCCAGTCAAGTTGACACATGATATTAGCCACCGAAGTATCTGCTTCATTAAAATACACACAAAGGATTCCTGTCTGAGAGGGGCTCCTTTGGGAGGCAGAGTAAGGGGCTGTTGTGCTGTCAGACGGAAGGTTCTCGTTTTCCAGCCAGTCCAGGAAGGACTGTGGGTCCAAGTGTCTGCTTGCAGGCAACTCTAGCAGACTCTGCCTCCACACTTGTCCCCAACAGGGCGGCCCCCAACCTACAACCCCAGCACACACCCAGCTTTGCTGCATTCAGCACTTCCCCAGCCCCATCTTGAACACATTAGTGACCAAACTCACACTGGCTGGGGGAGATTACATTTTCCATGGAGAGCTAGGGGGAGAAAAAGCTTTGCTAAAGGAATTGCCTCTCCTTGTCACCTCCCTTCCTTCTATGGTACTTCAGCCTCAGACCTTTATCTGACTTCAGGAAAGAAAATGTGCAGGCAGAGAAATGGAGTAAGGGCTTAGAGTGTGCTGGTGCAAAAGAGGGAGGCCTAGGAGGTAGAGAGAAGAGAAGATGAAAAACGGGGAAGAGAGACTCCGGGAGACAGGCAGGGAATGCACAGGATAGCCCAGTCACCAGAGCTCAGCTCTCTGAACTTCTGGGTCTTCACAGTGATAGAAAAAGCAGCATTTGCCTTGCACATGGCCAACCCGGTTTAGATAACCCTCAGCATCCCATATGGTCCCCCAAGCACTGCCAGGAGTGATTTCTGAATGCAGAGTCAGGAGTAATCCTGAGCACTGCTAGGTATGCCCCACCGCAAAAAAAAAAAAAAAAAAAAAAAAAAAAAAAAAAAAAAAAAAAAAAATAACAAAACTAAAAAGAGCACAGGACATGAAGTCCCAACTCTAAAAGCAAAATGTCACTAAATGCACCCAAAGTGCTTTTTTTTTTAAGTAAAAGACTCACTAGGGCCAAGTAAGTTGTATTAGAGACTTAGAGCTTATACTTAACAAATTTGCAAGGCTACATGTTTGAACTCTGGACACACTTTGCTCCCCATAAGCACCAGCAGGTATTTGCCCTGGTGACCCCCAAATACTGGTCATTATGGTCTCTGTTCTCCCCAGTATGTGAGTAACATCACCAGGCCTAGCCACTGAGCTTTAAGACTCAGTTGGAAAGCATCACCGGAGCAACCCAGGGACACTGCTTGGGAGGCTTCCAAAAGGAAGAATCAACAATATTTGTTTTAGGCTAACAGAAAGGGGCTCAGAGACTAGTGGGGGAGGAAGCACAGGTCAGCCTTGCCTTTCCTAGGTGATTCAAGCTGGCCTCTGGCTCAAGCCAGCTCTGGGTAATGGTCGTTGGGAGTTTCACCTTCCTTTCCCAAGCACCTCATACCCATGACCTTCACTGTCCCTGTCTGCTGGCAAGTGTAGCTGCCCACAGCTTCCCAGACATGACCATCTCAGGGCTAAACTGATCCTGGGGGACCCCACCTGCCTCTAGGCACGAGGAGCACCTCACAGGAGTCAGAACCCAAATGCCTGCATTCTGCCACCATCTGCTCTGGGTCCTCAGACTCAGTGACTTTCTACTTGGCTTCTCTAAGACCCTACTGGGACAGACCAAGGTTAAACAAGAAACTTCCATGTTTCCTCCAGCACTGACAATCCTCCAGGCTACTTACCAGGTAATCAGGGACATCTGGAGGACAGGGCTCCTGTCCAAGGGGCTACTGAAGTCGGTTGCACTCACAACAAGAGCATTTCTGTTCCCACATGACTGGGCCAGGGCACAGTATTATGCCTTTACTTAAATGAGCAGAGGGAAAGCATGTATGTGGTGCCTGTGAATCTTCCCACCACTCATGCAGGAAGGATCTGCCCCAGATGGTGTGGGAGCTGAAGAAGAGAGTTTGTTCCTCTCTCGCTCAAGTTGGTTGTCTTGTAGAGCCACTTCTGTATGGAATTTATATGATCAACTTATACTTGTTATTGACTAGCAGGTGGTTATACCTGTAAGTGCCTGAATCTCACACAGGCTTACCCAGTTTATAAAATCATTGCTTATATATCTGAGAAGTTCATGACTTATGTATAGTTTGATACAGAGCTCACAAAATCTTTACTGTCAACATCTTCTCTTGATGTTTCTTTAAGTCCTTTCTCTTCTCAGAGTATCCATATATACCCCTCTCATCACAGGTGGCTGCAGCAATGTCAATGTAAAATACACTGGGTTTCTAGCCCCTTAGGCAGACGGGTCTGATGAAGCAGGGTAGTGGCCAGTCAAAAGATTAACTGGAGTCAGCCTGCTTTTTTTTACTTCATGGTTCATGGCTTCTCTCTCTCTCTCTCTCTCTCTCTCTCTCTCTCTCTCTCTCTCTCTCTCTCTCTCTCCAAGCCAGAACTCCTTTCTTTATGCAAACCAACATCCAATCCCAGTAACTATTCTATGGGCTTTTATATCTCAAAGGAAGAGGTTACTGGGACGAGGAAATTTGGGAAACCTTTGTTTAGGCTTTTACCTAGATTAATTTACATGTCAGGCCTACATCTATACACTATAATACCCAGAAAATAAGGGGTTCCTTGGAGCTGAAGCAATTGTAGAGTGGGTAGGGCTTTGCCTTTCATGCAGCTGACCCAGGTTTGATTCCCCGGTATCCCATATGTTCCCCAACTAAACCGTCCAGGAGTAATTTCTGAGCACAGAGCCAGAAGTAAGTCTTGCACATGGCTGGGTGTGCCCCCACAAGAATATTGGGGTCCCTAAGGACCTAAGCTTCAAGAAATCCTGTGAGTCACTCTGGAATGATTAACACATATGCTTGTTCCAATCAGTATAGTGAGGGAGTAAAACTAGCCTGAGGGCTGTGCTTGGTCCCTAGAAAAGAGAGATAGACACATTCTCTGCATCCCCAAAGAGAAATGAGGACCAGTGGGGGAAAGAAAATGGAACCCAAGATAGGTAACAGCATCGACTGCAGATGGAAGTTGGATCACTCTACTGAACCTCATGTACAGAAGCTACTTCTCGTTCAATAGCCATTGAATTTGAGCAATCTTCTAGGCAATGCCAAAAGTTTCCAAGGTAGTTGCTGCTATAGACAGATTAAAGCGATAATGAATTCCTGCACACCTCCTCATCAAGGTCCTTCCAGAACTCCAGATGGAGTGCAGTAGGCAGGTAGAACATCTCCAGAACTTGCCACTAACACAACAGGTGCAGCCAGCAGCACGAAATCAGATTTCCATGGGAAGCCAGAAGTAATCAGGGAGGGTTTCCTGAAGCAGGTGGAAATTTGTGCCAGATCTTCAAGAGATTATCTCCAGCATGGGATAAGCAGGAAGGATGTGCTGGATAGTGCACTAATGTCAAATGATCAAATTCTGAGTTAGAGGTAAGTACAGAGATTAAGGCACTTGCTTTGCACTAGGCCACACCAGCTTAATCCCCAGCTCTCCCCAGCACCACCAAGGAGTGTCTCTGAGCACTACCAAATTATGATCTCCCTAAAAAATAGATCGTCCTATTTCAATTTATGTTTCATCTGGAGAAAAAAATAAGACTGCAATTGTTCCAAATTGTTCCATATTAAGATGAACAGTTGTTCACAAGTACAAGTTACACAGATATCTGCACATATCTAGATATACTTTACTTTTTTCCCTATTGGGTGTGTTTCCATTAAAAGGCCAGAGAGATATTACAGTAGGTAGTTGGCCTTGCACACAATCAACCTAGGTTTCATCCCAGCATCCCATATGGGTTGGGTCCCAACCGCCCAACTGGAGTGAGCCCTAAGTGCAAAACTAGTCATAAACCTCAAATCCAGCTGGGTATGACCTAAAACCAAAAAGGAAAAAAAGTGTAAAGACTAAAATTACCTTGGAAGGGAAATGGGGCCATATTTGATGGGGCCAGATCCATAAACTCACTCTTTTCTCAAATAAGACGTAAACCAAGTCATGAAAGATTATGGCTACACCAGCCCACATAGCAGATAGCTAGCCATTTTGGGAGGAGAAGATAGGCCAACCCCTCGCCCTGCCAAAACCATGCTTCATTCCTCCATCAATCAGTTTGTGAGAATCACAATGGCCCTCCCTCATCACTGATCCTCTAGAATTATTTTCGGGAACATCAATTTGACCACACTTCAAATATACCAGTTTTGGGGCTGATATCACTGGGGCTTTGGGGAGCAAGTATGGACATCCTATTCCCTCCTTTTTCCTTCTTTCAGAAGACCTGGCAGCATGCTCCTAAAAGTCATAGTATTAGTAATAGTGCTTTGAATTTCTGGAGAACTTCATTTGTTGCTGTCATCCCTACAGGAACATCCAAATGCACAGCTAACAAGAGCTTACTAAATCTGCCATTTTATTAATGACTTCATTGGAAATACAATATTTTACAAATGTGCTTTTTTATTTTTCTTCTCTTCCATATTAATTTTTATATTTTCTTTTGAATGACTTTGCTTTCTCTTATCTGGAAACAAATGTATTATGATCAACTACGTCAACTATAAAGTATATTTTAAATAAATAAAAAAGAGAAATGGGAGATGGGACATTTTTTACTTTTGGGCCACAACCGGTGATGCTGAGTGGTTACTCCTGGCTATGTGCTCAGAAATTGCTCCTAGCATGGGGGAGCATACGGGATGCTGGGGATTGAACCTCCGTCTGTCCTAGGTCAGATGCGTGCAAGGCAAAAATGCCTTACAACTACGCCACCACTCCGGCCCCAAGGGTAGAACATTTTTGAGAAAGGAGCTGAGAACATGATGCTGAGTAAAGACAGCATTTTCAAATGGTACTGGGAAAACCATGTGTAGAAAACTAAAGTTAAACCCTACACAAAAGTTCACAATTCATGGACTTTCTAGATCACAATGGTTTAAATAAAATAAATTTTTTTAAAAAGTTCACAATTCGGGGCCCGGGAGATAGCATGGAGGTAAGGCGTTTGCCTTTCATGCAAAAGGTCATCGGTTCGAATCCCGGTGCCCCATATGGTCTCCCGTGCCTACCAGGAGCAATTTCTGAGCATGGAGCCAGGAGTAACCCCTGAGCGCTGCCGGGTGTGACCCAAAAGCCAAAAAAAAAAAAAAAAAGGTGTAACAGAGCTCCAACTAGGCACTATAAAGTACATCAAGAAAAACACAAGCAAAGCAGAGAGATAGCATGGAGGTAGGGCATTTGCCTTGCATGCAGAAGGATGGTGGTTCAAATCCCGGCATCCCATATTGTTCCCCAAGTCTGCCAGAAGTGATTTCTGAGCTTAGAGTCAGGAGTAACCCGTGAACACTGCCAGATGTGACCCACCCCCCCCAAAAAAAAGAAAAACACATGCAAAATGCTCCAAGATTTGGACCCCAAATGAGGCTTTAAGGACATGATGCCATTGGCAAAAGCAATAGAATAAATAAACAAATGGGACAAATTAAATAAATGATTTTTTTTGTGGTTTTTGGGTCACACCTGGCAGTGCCCAGGGGTTACTCCTGGCTCCATGCTCAGAAATTGCTCCTGGCAGACACGGGGGACCATATGGGGCACCGGGATTCGAACCGATGACCTTTTGCATGAAAGGCAAACGTCTTAACTCCATGCTATCTCCCGGGGCCCCAGAAATGGGACAAATTAAAAAGTTGCTTCATGGCAAAAGAAATACAGTCTAAAACTAAAAGACAGCTAACTGAATGGGAAAAATATTGGCATTCAACACATCAGATGAAATTTTGATATTCAGAATATATATAGGACTCACAAAGATAAAAAATTCAAAACCCTATTTAAAAATTTGGGAGAGGCAATGAATAGACACTTCTCAGAGAAAGGCAGGCAGATGGTCAATAAACACATGAAAAAAATGCTCTGAATAACTTCATTATTAGGGAAATTCAGATCAAGACAATAATGAGATACCATGTCACACCAGTGAAAAATGGCAGATATCAAAAATACTGGGTATGTTCTGTGTGTGCTGGGATGTGGTGAAAAAGGAAGGCTCATCCACGACTGGTGGGAATGTTGCCTGGTTCAACTCCTATGAAAAACAGTATGGAGAATCCTTAGTAAACTAAGAATTAAACTGCTATGTGACCCAGCAATTCCACTTTGACATTTCTAACCCCAATAGGACACAATAGTGAATACATTATTCATTATATCCCTAAGCTAAGATAGAGAATCAATCCTGTCAACAACAGATTTATATACAGATTATGAAGATGTGGTATATCTTGGAATATGTGGAATATTTCCATACAAAAGAATATTATGCAGCTGCAAAGAACAATGAAAGTCTGCAATTTGCTGCAACCTAGTTGGACCTAGAAGATATTATGTTGAGTGAAATAAGCCAGAAAAA
>PVKC010037323.1:0-13133 GCA_004027635.1 Crocidura indochinensis
AAATCGCTCCTGGCTTGGAGGACCATATAGGACGCTAGGAAACTGAGGTCCATCTAGGCTAGTGCTTGCAAAACAGATGCCTTACCTCTAGCGCCACCTCTCTGGCCCCTGTTCCTCACTTTTATTTGGTGTTTTTCTTTTTTGTTTTGTTTTTGTTTTTGACTACACCTGTTGGTTCTCATTGGTTACTCCTGGTTACTCATGACAATCACTCCTGGCAGCTTGTTGGACCCTCTGGATGCCACAGATCGAACCTGGGTCTGCCACCTACAAGGCAAATGCCCTCCCCGCTGTGCTATCACACAACTCTGATGTTTTTTAACTTTTATTTTTAGATCAGTACTTTCTGAAGAAGCGCAAAATGACTATTGTTTTTTTTTTATTGCATATTCAGTCAATTCATTTTCTAATTGACACTCCTTGTTCCTCATAGAAAGGGATCATTTTAGAAGTTGGTAAAGAAGATCAAAGTTTTTGTCCTAATAATGTTAGTTATTTAAAGCATTTTTTGTTTGTTTTCTTTTTTCCTTGTTTCTTTTGTTTTTGGGGCCACATCTAGCAATGCTCAGGGATTACTCTTGGTTCTGTACTTGGGAATCAATTGAACCCACATCATCTGTGTGCAAGGAAAGTGCCTTCCACTCTGTTTTGTCTCTCCACCCCTAATACTGGTTTTTCTTTTCTTTATTTTTTGGTCACACCGGCAGTGCTCAGGGGTTACTCCTGGCTCCATGCTCAGAAATTGCTCCTGGCAGGCACGGGGGACCATATGGGGCACCGGGATTCGAACCGATAACCTTTTGCATGAAAGGGAAACGCCTTACCTCCATGCTATCTCACGGGCCCCTGGTTTTTATTTTCTAATTCTGAATGAAGTTTATTTTTTTGACTTCAGATGTTTTTATTTATGAACCAATTCACTGAGGTTTAATTTTTTTTTTCTTCAGTCCCATCCCATGACTTATTGGGCTGATTATGTGTTGTGAGAGTGGGGCCAGCCTGGGACTCACACCTTTTCTTAGGACTTAGCATTCTAGAAAGATTTTTGCTTGGGTTCCCTGGGATGCCTCTGGTGTGAGGGGCCCTCAAACCCAGGACTCTGCACATGTGCCTGGGTTCCAGCCCTGGGAGCCCTTGGTCTGGGTGGTTTGTGGGCCACACCCAGCAGTTGGTTCTCAGAGCTGCTCTTGGCCATGCCCAGGGTCCCCAAGGTTGACCAGCCAAGAAAGGTACCTGTATTTCAGTTGTTTCTGACCTCAGCCACTAGAGTGTTGTTAGAACAGAATGAGTTTTATACTTGAATTTGAACTTTTTCAGCATGTGTTTATATAGACTTTAAACCCTTAATGTTGTTCTCATTCTCTTTAACTTTATAGGCAGAACAGATTATATTTGACCATTTTTCTGATCCAAAATTTGTTGAACAGTTAATTACTTTTCTATCTTTAGAAGACAGAAAAGGAAAAGATAAATTCAGTCCTCGACGTTTTTGCCTCTTTAAGGTAACTATGCCCTTGCGTTCTGTGTCTCAAAGCTCCAAGGCTTCTGCTGGTTTATGTGGTTCTGGGAGGGAGCACCCAGCATTGCTCGGGGTAAACTCCTGACTCCTCATTTTCAGGGGTCCCTGCTGACAGTGCTGGGGATCAAGCCAGACTCAATTTACCAGCCCCCAACTGACCTCTGAGGCTCCCTGTTCTTAATGTTTAAACTATTTGCTCTAAGTTCAAAATAAATAATCAATAATGTCTGAATCTGGTTTCTCTGACTCTGGCTTGGGGCTTTGTGTGTGGGAAGGAGGCAGGATGGCTAAGCAGAACCCCGTGCAGTGTTCCCTGTTGAACTCAGGGCCCAAAGCATCAGTTCTATCCTTTCTGCTAGCTCTTTAAAATTTTTACCTGTTTTTACCATGTAATAATCCCACAATCACTGCTGTCCATATGCATTTGTATTTTATCTGCATGTGATGGTTTTGATGAGGGTTTTTTTGTTTGGGGGAGTTGTTTGTTTTGGGGTCATACCCGGCAGTGCTGAGGCTTATTCCTTGCTCTGCACTTGGGGATCACTCCTGGTGGTGCTCCAGGGATCCCATCGTATGTCAGATCAAAACAGGTGGCCCTATGCAAAGCCAGTGCCCTCCCTGCTGTGTGCTCTAGTTCTTGTGTATAATTTTATTTTTATTGGGAGCCCACATTTGGTGGTACTCGGGTTACTCTTGGCTCTGTGCTCAGGAATCACTCCTAGTGGTTTCTGGGGACCCTATGGGATGCTGAGGGTATAACCTGGGTGTGCTGCCTACAAGGCAAACACCTTCCCCACTGTGTTCTTGCTTTGGCCCCTGTTTTTTTTTTTTTTAAAGTTGGATTATTGCTGTATGGCTAATAAATTCTTTAATCTGTGCAAAATGATGCCGTCCTGAACATTTATATCATTTATTTCATATCAAAGCAATCAAATGCTAGAATTTTTTTGGGAGGGGGCACACCCGTTTGATGCTCAGGGGTTATTCCTGGCTAAGCACTTAGAAATTGCCCCTGGCTTTCGGGGAACCATATGGGATGCTGGGGATCAAACCGTGGTCCTTTCTTGGCTAGCCTTTGCAAGGCAGACACCTTAGACACCTTAACTCTAGTGCCACCTGAACGGCCCCAAATTCTAGAACTTTTTAAGCATAGCCAGACTCTAGCGTGTAGATCTGAGCATGTTATATTGTACTGAGATAGTAGTTGTCCGGATACCGGAGCTGCCTCTCTGTGTCCACAGGGCCTGTTCAGGAATTTTGATGACGCCTTCCTGCCCGTTCTCACGCCTCATTTAGAGCGGCTGGTCGCAGACTCGCATGAAAGCACCCAGCGGTGTGTGGCCGAAATCATAGCTGGGCTAATTCGAGGCTCAAAGCACTGGACCTTTGAAAAGGTGAGGGGTTCGCATATGCCCTGGTACTTGCACTGGAAGCATTTTGTTCAGGCCCTCTTCCTGCCTACCCTGTGTCATCTTCTTGATTAAGTGCCTTGGGCCTGCAGCATGTGTATATCTTGGGGGGTGGGGGGTGGGAGGGGTAGAAATGTCAGATCTCGGGCCTTATCCTGATATTCTGAAACAAAATCTATTTTCTCAATATCTCCCGATGATTTGTGGTTCTCATTAAGTAGTCAGGTGCATCTCTCTACACGTGACTTACAGTCTGTCATCGATATTTCCTAAAGACAGGTGAGCCATGGCTTGCCATGTGAAATTTGGAAAAATTATGGTCAACTCCTACTTTAGTTTGGATTTACTGACACTGTTGTGTAAAAGAAAACAGCAAAAATCATTTTGTCAGGGGCCTGAGAGATAGCACAGTGGTAGGGTGTTTGCCTTCACGCAGTTGATTCAGAACAGATAGTGGTTCAAATCCCGGCATCTCTTATGGTCCCCCAAACCTGCCAGGAATGATTTCTGAGCGCAGAGCCAGGAGTAACTCCTGAGCCACACACTGCCAGGTGTGACCCAAAAACCAAAAACCAAAAATTCATTTTGTTGAAGTACCTTTTTTGTGCAAGTGTGTGTTTGTGTGTGTTTTTTGGGGTGGGAGGAGGGAAAAGGAGAGGGAGAGGGAGAGAGGGAAGTCCCATTCTGCTCCACATTAATGCCAGTCTGGAACTATGGGCAGGAGGGCCTTTTTGTCCTGTCCGTCCGTCCGTCTGTCCTGTGTTAATGCCCACCCTGCCCATCTGCCCAATCAGGTGGAGAAGCTCTGGGCACTCTTATGCCCACTGCTTCGGCGAGCTCTGGCCAGCATCACAGTGGAGACCTACAGTGACTGGGGCACTTGCATCGCTACATCCTGCGTGAGTGCCCTCTGTGCCCTCAGTGTCCTCGTCCCCACGTCCTAGGGCCTGTGTTCCCCCAACCCCCACCCCCTGGTCATTCTTAGGTGGTTAGTTCCTGTATTGTAAAATAAACCCCCATGCTGTAAAATCACCACACACATGTGTTTGCACCCCCAGGTGGATGGGTCAGAAGTAGGTAGGTTAGCTAATGAACCAGGCCAGTCAGGAGAGAGTTGTGGAGTCAGTTTGAGTCTTGCCTTGTTGTTTCTCTGAACACACCAGAGTCAGGCTGCTCTTTCTTTATTAAGCCAACACCCATTCACCAGCAGGGAGGTCAAGTGATCCAGGCGGGCTTTACATATCAAAGGGCTAGGTGAAAGGGAAAGATGTATCCTTTTACTTAGAGTATGTTTAAAATACTATGAGCACATTTGTGTATCCAACTGAAGGCATTGGTCTTGTGGCAGACCCCAATTCAATCTCCAGCACCACATACAGATCCCTGAGTGCCCCCACGTGTGGCTCAACCTCTCCCTGAAAAAAAAATTGTATTTGGGGGCCATAGTATTAGTACAGCTTGGCACACAGCTGACCGGGGGTTCCATCTCCAGCATCCCTTCTGGTCCTTGAGCGCCACCAGGGGTAGCTGACTCCCATCCCACACTCCATGATGTTTGAAGCATCTCTTTCTGTTTCAGGAGAGCAGAGACCCACGGAAGCTTCACTGGCTCTTTGAGCTGCTGTTGGAGTCGCCACTAAGTGGCGAAGGTGGATCTTTTGTGGATGCCTGGTGAGTACAGAGACATTACAGAGGAACATAGGTGAAACTGCCCAGCTCCCCGCAAGCTCTGCAGTACAGAGGTTTGTTCCAGGGGATGAGGTCGTGCCCGTGGGTATAGCCAGTGACACTGAGCGATTCTCTCCGTCGTAAGAGCACAGGAGCAGGGAGGATTTGGTCTGGGATTCAGAGGCTCTTCTGGCTGCTGTCTTCATGACAACGTGACCTTCTGACTCTCCTCCCTGCTTGCTCCTTCATTTAGGAGGATAGTGAACCTTTTAAGGGGAAAATAAGAATCCTTGGTGGGGCATAAGGAGCTGGAAGAAGTTAGTAGGGAAGGTGATGGGGTTGGCTTTGGTGGCAGAGCACTAGCATTCCTGGAGAAGAGTTCCTGGTTTTATGTAGCAAGGAAATTCCAGGCTCCCTGTGGTTGAATTCAGGAGAATCTTTGAAATCAGAGGTTGTAATGCCAGAGGAGAGTGGAAGAGAAGTTTGGAAGAAAAGGAGAGCAAACGAAAAAGCACTTAAAATGACATTACTGTTTCGAGTAGGAAAGAGTGGCAATTGAAAGTGGAAGCCCCCAAATGTACGCCTTAATGCTGGGCACTGCCCTTGTGCTGAGCAGACGAGATCCTAACCACCCCTTGCATCCTTTGCAGCCGCCTGTACGCCCTGCAGGGGGGCCTGGCGCAGCAGGAGTGGCGGGTGCCCGAGCTGCTGCATCGGCTGCTGCAGTACCTGGAGCCGAAACTCACGCAGGTCTATAAGAATGTCCGTGAGAGAATTGGGAGGTAAGTGAGCTGCCTGGGCCCCCTGCAAACTCCGTTCCCCTGTATTTATGTTGTGGGACCACTCAATGACCGTCCAAAAGTGACAGCTCAGTGACAGCTTGTCACTTCTCTGCTTTTTTTTTTTTTTTTTTTTTTTTTTTTTTTTTTTTTTTTTTTTTTGGTTTTTGGGCCACACCCAGTGATGCTCAGGGGTTACTCCTGGCTATGCGCTCAGAAGTCTCCCCTGGCCTGGCCTGGCCTGGGGGACCATATGGGGCACGGGGGATCCAACCGCGGTCGTTCAAGGCTAGCGTGGTAAGGCAGGCACCTTACCTTCAGCGCCACCGCCCGGCCCCACTTCTCTGCTTTTTGTGTCCAGATCTCTGGGCATGTTGCCAAGACCCTGTCTGGGAACTGTCTTGGGAAGCACGCTATGGTTGGGTAGTTCTTTGGGTCTGGTTTTTAGTAATCATGTGGGAGAAGGCCTGAGCAGTAGCATAGTGGGGAGGGTCTTTGCCTTACATGTAGCCAGCCTGGGTTCTATCCTTGGCATCCCTATGGTCCCATTTCCGCCAGGAGTGATTTCAGAGCACAGAGCCAGGAGTAGTCACCACCGTGTGTAGCCCAACACAAATAAATAAAACATGAAAATGTGAGACTCTGGGCCTGAGAGATAGCATGGAGGTAGGGTGTTTGCCTTGCATGCAGAAGAATGTTGGTTCGAATCTCGGCAGGAGTGATTTCTGAGGGTAGAGTCAGGAGTAACCCTTAAGCAGTGCCGGGTGTGACCCAAAAACAAACAAACAGAAAGGGAAACTCCCCTTCACAGCTGTCCTTCCTTTGTCTCACAGTGTACTCACCTACATATTCATGATTGATGTGTCTTTGCCAAACACCGCGCCCACGGCCTCCCCACGCATCCCTGAGTTCACAGCTAGAATCCTCGAGAAATTGAAGCCTCTCATGGACGCAGATGAAGAGATCCAGAACCATGTGATGGAGGAGAACGGGGTCGGGGAAGAGGATGAACGCACTCAGGGCATCAAACTCTTAAAAACTAGTGAGTGCGCAGAACAGAGAAGCAGGCTCAGAGCATTGAGGTGGAAGGTCTTACTTGACTGCTGGGTTTGATTCCTTTTCTCCGTATTCTAATAGCACAGCTGGTACACAGATATGGTACATCGTCTCATATGTTCCCTCAAGCCTGCCAGGAGTGATTCTTAAATGCAGAGCAAGGAGAGGCACTGCATGTGGCCCAAAAATCAAAATCTCACCCACATTGGTCTTTATCTGCCACCATCCCCACAGCACCAATAGCAAAAACATTCTTGTTTTGTGCATCTTCCTAAATTGATGTCTCTGCTATTAGACAGAGCCTGTAGTTTTCATCTGTCCATTTGTGTCTGGCACTGAGATGTTGATTTTGGTGCATCTGGTAGTGGTCACAGCCATTGCTTCATCTTTCACCTGCAGAGGTTAAGTAGGGCCTGAGTGTCAGTATAGAGCTGCCTTTCTGTGATCGTTCGTGCTAGAGATGGAGCTGGTGGCTGGGAGGGTCAGATTCGAAGGGACAGGATCCAGGCCTGCCTTGGGATGATCCTGGATCACTTGGTCTTTGAGTCCCTTTGGGTGGGAGGCCCCTCACAGAGGACAGATTCCAGGCCCTGCAGTCATGCCGCAGTGAAGGCACCAATGCCCGCTTGCCCAGTCAGCACCCCACTCAGGCCTCGTTTCCCATGTGCATGGGCTCCCCCAGCATTCTTGGAGGTCCCAGAACACCCCGAGGTTGGCTTAGTTTTCTCCAGCTCTGCAGACTGAGTAACATCGAATCCTTGGGACCCGGCCCTGAACCAGCAACCTTGGGCAGAATCCACAGTGGGACTCTTGAACCTCCTGAGCACTGCTGGGGGAACCTCTGTCCACAATGTTTTACTGCCCAACCGAGCGGGAATTCTGGGTTCAACTTGCCCAGAAGCTCCCAGACAGTTTCCCCACACTCATGGCGCTGCCTGGGGCCAAGAGCTTCATCCACTGCACTGTGCGCCTCTTTTGGGGCTGGGTGGGGGTGGGGTGGGTGGATGGCCCTTATCAGGAGGCTGCTCTTGGCCAACTGGGTCTTGATAGTTGCATCCTGCCGCCCACTGTAGCCCTAAGGTGCTCAGGGTCCGGCACATGCAGGACACGGGCGCACTCTCATATATGACTGAACCCAGCCTTAATTTGCATCTTCCGAGTCTAGATGTTCTGACTCGGGGATGAAGGCCCCTTGGCCTGCTTCCTCACCTTTCCCATGATAGGTGGTTGAGTGTCTTTGCACACTTGTCCACTTGCTGTCTTGTACACACTTAAGAGCCCGGTGATTTCATGGTTTACTGTGGTTCTATCTTTTGGCTCTCACCCTGCTGTGTGATACAGGATTTGAAAACCTCTTCACTTACCCTGATCCTTTGATGCATCTGTGGTTATTACTTTTGTGTTTGGAATCATAGCTCATCACCCAATCTGTTGACTTGAAATTGGCACTAAGAGGTGGGGTGGGGGGGATTCCTGAGCCCAGCTGCATGTTCCCCCATCCTGCCCACGCCCCCAGATAGGAAAAGGCTGCATCTGCTGCTCTGTTAGGATCTCACTGACCTGCGTTCTGTTTGGAGAGGAGAGTCTGACCATAGCCTCTTCCCTTGCACACAGTATTGAAGTGGCTGATGGCTAGTGCAGGAAGGTCCTTCTCAACCGCCGTCACGGAACAGCTGCACCTCCTGCCTTTGTTCTTTAAGGTAAGAAGAGGTAAGGTGAGGAGGTGGTTTATTCCAGTGCGTCTCCATTATTTTCTGTCATGCCCCCCTAGGAAGAAGAAAACATTTTTCACGACTCTCTGTGCAACTGTAAATAGTATCTTTATTAAAAACAACTTAACCTGAAAAACAAAAATATATAAAATAATTTGAGCTGACTTTTTTTGTTTTGTTTTGGTTTGGTTTTTGGGCCACACCCGGTGACGCTCAGGGGCTACTCCTGGCTAGGCGCTCAGAAGTCGCTCCTGGCTTGGGGGACCATATGGGAAACCGGGGGATCGAACCGTGGTCCGTCCTAGGCTAGCGAAGGCAAGGCAGGCACCTTACCTTCAGCGCCACCGCCCGGCTCCCTTGAGCTGACTTTTTTTTTTTTTTGGTTTTTGGGTCACACCCAGCAGTGCTCAGGGGTTATTCCTGGCTCCATGCTCAGAAATTGCTCCTGGCAAGCACGGGGGACCATATGGGACGCAGGGATTCGAACCGATGACCTTCCGCATGAAAGGCAAATGCTTTATCTCCATGCTATCTCTCCGGGTCCTTGAGCTGACTTTTTAATCAGAGGTGATGTCTGGATGAATGGCTACAATGAGCATGTTTTGCAATGCGTAGTTTTTCGAAGTGGGATTGGAAGCAGGACACAGCAACTCTCAGCTCCAGAGACATACAGAGATAAACACAGGTTTAGCTTGTTATGACAATGTTTGCTGAGGTCAAACGCTCCCCCCTATACGGAGCTTCGAGCCCCACTATTCCAAGGCCCTGTCTACCATGTTCATTTCCTCACATGGCTTCTATGCTCAGCTTGTTCCAAGCAACTTCCTCTCCCCTGCACCTCCTCTGGCGCTTTGCCTCCATCTCCTCTTCCTTCCCCCAGCCAAGCTAAATTATTCTTTATTCAAGATCCCCTCCCCACATCCCAGGTGTGGGCAGATCTGACCATCCAGGTGATATTAACATTTCGATAGAAAGCTGAGGGCACTGAGGGAGTAACTCACAGCCAGAAGTAGCCACACCGAACGTGTTGGTAGGGAAAAGGAAGCAGCCAGTCCCAAGATGCTCTTGAAGTTCTGAGTAACTGGCAGGTCAGTTGTCCCTTTGCTTGTTTGTTTTGGTTTGTTCAGGGGCTGCCACTGGCCCATGTGGTACAAGGCCTCAGACCAGGACTGCAGTAGTAAATGAGACTATACTGGGTCTAGTAAATCTTTCTCTTGCAATTTGAGAACAGCACAAACTTTTACTTGATGTCACCTGAAGTGTCAGTTTTTTCTAGTCAGAATAAATTAAATGAGTAAAACTATGGTCATAGATTAATGTCATTTGAGAAATTCTGCTTTGTAGTAATTACATGGTTGATAGGCTTAGGAAAAACAACCTAATGCCTTTGTACGATTTAGTAGACAACTACCAGTCAGTATGTCTGTTACCATTTAAGAACTATTTATTTGGCAGTTTAGAAACTGCTGAGTTGCTACAGAAGCCTGTGTTTTGAGTTTTCATAAAGGTATTAATAATTTTGAAAGGCTTTTACGTGAAATGCTTCTAAGAATTTGTGTAGGGTCTTAATATTTATCATTTATATATCATTTAATATTTATCATCAGGGAGGCATGCGGACATCTGTTTAGTTTTAGTTCTAAAGTGAGTTTCCCTGAATGCTCAACCAACTCAATAGTGAAGAATATTTGTGGTTTTGGTTCTTATCAAATGAGAAATCAGCCTATGTTTTAATAACTGATCAAAAGAAATTGTGTGTCAGTTATGTCATTCTTTCGGAGAAATGCCTTTTGTTTTCTTGATAATTCTGTAAGAGAATGAGTCTGCTGGCTAAAAGGCCATCTCTACAGGTGACTCTTATCTGTGAGGCTTACAAAGCTAAGAATCTGGCTTCCAGGGGCCAGAGCGGCGGCACAGCTGTAGGGCATTTGCCTTGCAAGCGGCTGACCTAGGATGATCCTCCGTTTGATCCCCCAGCATTCCCCAAACCAGGAGCAATCTCTGAGCGCATAGCCAGGAGTAACACTGAGTGTCACCGGATGTGCCTCCCTCCCCCCAAAAAACCAAAACAAACAAAAAAGAATCTGGGTTCTCATTTTTTAAAAGCAGACAAGAATTTCTAGATTTCCCCCATTGAGAGCTTATGTGCTCACAGTCCCTGGCTTATGGCAGATGTTGACAAAGTCAGGGCGATCTTCCCCTCTTCCTGTACTTGCTTCACTTAATTGAAATGAGGGAAGAAGAGGAGGGGAGAGCAGCGCAAACTCACATAATCTATCTCGGAGTTTGGTGCTGTTGAGGAAGTGTCTTTTCTAGGGAGTTTTATTTATAAAGTTCAAAGGGAGGGGCTGAAGCGATAGCACAGCGGTAGGGCATTTGCCTTGCAAGAAGCCAAATTCAGACCGGTGGTTTGAATCCTGGCATCCTATATGGTCCCCTAACCAGGAGTGATTTCTGAGCACAAAGTCAGTAGTAACTCCTGAGTGTTACCGGGTGTGCTCAAAAAAAAAGTTCAAAGGGAGAATGTGAGTGATGGCAGAGGCTGGGTCTGTGCTCAGGGCTAGGACCCTGGCCTTGTCTGTGAGACCCTGGAGTAAGTCCCGTCCTCCCCCCTCAGTAAGTACTTCTTCCCATCCAGCGACTTCTGTTGATGTTTTCTTTTCTCCTCTAGATTGCCCCCGTGGAAAATGACAATAGCTACGATGAACTGAAAAGAGACGCAAAGTTGTGCTTGTCACTAATGTCTCAGGGCTTGCTTTACCCCCATCAAGTGCCTTTGGTACTTCAGGTGCTAAAACAAGTAAGTGCCTCATAGTCAGTTATCTGGTCTTGCGGTTATCTGGTAGACCAGTTATCTGGTCTTCCTTTGCCACCTTAATTATCACATATAATTTCCATGTGGTACTCACAAAATCTCAGACTCACTTTCACCCTGAGTTTGATCTCAGTGTTGGGAAAAGGGGCCAAACAGCTGAGACTGCTCGTGGGCCATCACCTTCTGACCTTGGGCGAGTTCTAAGCTCTTCTGTAGATGCAGAGAGCTGTGTGTCTGTAGCACAGTGAATGCTCGGTGCTGATGACAGAGGGGAGGACCTGTTCCTTCAGCTTCCTGGTCTGTCCTGTAAAGACCTGTGTCTTGGTAGATTTATTTATTTATTTGCTTTTGGGGCTACACTCAGTGGCACTCGTGTTGCTTCTGACTCTGTGCTCAGAAGTCACTCCTGGCTTGCTCTGGGGACCATATGGGATGCCGGAAATCGAACCTGGTTTTGTCCTGGGTTGACCCTGTGCAAGAAAACACCCTACTGCTCTGCTATCTCTCAGGCCATTTTTATTTTTAAACTGCATTCTTGGCATATTGAGTACTCTGCCTTTTTTTTTGTGTGGTTTTTGGGTCACACCCGGCAGTGCTCAGGGGTTACTCCTGGCTCCATGCTCAGAAATTGCTCCTGGCAGGCACAGGGGACCATATGGGGCACCGGGATTCAAACCAATGACCTTTTGCATGAAAGGCAAACGCCTTACCTCCATGCTATCTCCCAGGCCCCTACTCTGCCTTTTTTGAGCCAAGAGGGCATCATATGATGAGCATGTTCCTGGGGCCATAGCAGTAGCACAGTGAGGAAGGCTTCCACACTGCCACCTAGGTCCTGATCACCTGATCCCTGCCAAAAGTGTTCCCTGAGTGCAGAACCAGGGGTCAGCCCTGAGCATCTTTGGACGTAATCCAAAGACAAACAAAATGAACATGTTCTGTTGGTTTTCAGAATTTTAAGTTTGATATTACTCTAAACATACAATTGATCAGTCTCAATGTGGGCCGCTTTTTGAACCCTGTAAGTGAACTAAAACACTAGCTACTTATGGGGTTGGTTGCCGATCACAAATAGTTCTGCTTCTGAATCCACTCTCATCTGTCTTGGCTCCCCTTTGCCTTTGCCTTCTCAGGGCCCAGATAATAATGCAGCCCTTTTGGTTGGGGTGTGCCTGTGCCGAACACTTGCACTCCTGCAAGAGGCCCTGATTTCATTCCCAGTGCCATGGTCATAGACTGGCTGGGGCTAAAGGAGAAATCTTGGTACCTGGGAAGCATTGGGCCACACCTGAACCATGTGGCATTGGTGTGGGATCCTGGTCAGCAGTGACTGTTTTCATCTCTTTCTTCCTCACAGACAGCGAGGAGCAGTTCTTGGCATGCCCGGTACACGGTGCTGACCTACCTCCAGACCATGGTATTTTATAACCTCTTTATTTTCTTAAGCAATGAAGATGCAGTCAGAGACATCAGGTGGCTGATTATTGGCCTTTTGGAGGATGAGCAGCTTGAGGTAAAGTTAAAGTTCAGATTCTGCCCTATTTCTTAACCTCAGAGGCCTTGGCCCCTCCCCTCAGGCCTTTCTGAGCCAATAAGACAGTTCAGAGCCTGTTTTGTGTGACTTGTTTGAATGCCTTGGTCTTGATTTCCTATAATTCAGATGGAAACACGAAACCTGTTTCCTTGCTTATTTCAGTCGTGAATAATAGTTGCAGACCGGTGTTTTTTCCTGTGAGATATTCCCTGTGAAATTAGGTTGATTCCTAAATGTACTTCATATTATGGATGTTGGGGAGGAGAGGAAATATCTCCTTACCTCTCTAGAGCTAACCAAATAATTAAAAAAAAAAAAATCAGGTTCCAAAGCTTGAGCAATAATACAGTGGATTGGACGTTTGCCTTAACATGGTTGACCCAATTCAATCCCTGACAATCCTATATGATCCCCTGAGCCTCCCAGGAGTGATCCAAGTCCAGAGTCAGCAGTTAGCCCTGAGCACAGCTGGGTGTGAACCCCCCGCCCCAAACAATTGCACAAATATTAATAAGGAAATAAATAAAACTTGTGAGTTTGGGGGACCAGAGTGATATCACAGCAGGGAGGGCATTTGCCTTACCCCAGCTGACTCAGGTTCAATACCTGTCATACCATAGGATCCCCTGAGCCTGCCAGGA
>PVKC010037324.1:0-12824 GCA_004027635.1 Crocidura indochinensis
TTGTTTGTGTTTTTGAGATCATAGATAATGTGCTATTTTTTCATTTTTGTTGATGTCTAAGAGACACACATGACACAACTGAGAGCTTACTCCTGTCTGTGTGCTCAATACTCAATCTTAATCTCTGCGTGGTTCTAAAGATGAAACCATAGTTGGCAACATTTGTACTATCTCTCTGGCTCTCTTTTTGTGGGGTATTTAGATTTACTCTGACATTTTTAGCCTCAATTAGCTACGCTCTTACAAAATATTAGGCATAGTCTCATTTTACATCCAGTGACAAGCATTTTGTATGATCTGAGGACCAATTCCATTTTTGTATTTATTATTTATTTATTTAAAGCATTGTGATTTAGAAAGTTGCTTACAGCTGAGTTTTATATATATATACAATGTTTCAGCACCAATTCCACCACCAGTGACAACGTCCCCTACAAAAGTTCTCAGAATCCATAATGTCACCACTCCCCTGCTTCAGTTTGCCATCATGACAGACCTGTTTTTAGGCTTGGTTATTAAAATTTGGGTCTCATGATTTTATTGTAGTTGACTCTGTGGCTTGAATATTTAGTTTTGTCCTTTCATAATACCACCAAGGCTCCTGAGCCCTATTGATCATAATACATTTGTTTCCAGAGAAGTGTGAGCAAAATTATTTAAAAGAGAAAAAGAAAAATGAGAAGAAAGAGAAAATAAAGGAAAAAAGAAATACAGAGACGAGCAAATTTGTAAAAATTATTGTGTCTCCAATGAGGTCATTAAGTCATTGTCAGATTTGGTAAGTTTTTGTTGCTGTCTAACCATTCTGTTACTTCATTTGTTTCTGAACATTAGTTTATGTCAACTATTGTTGTCTACACAATGGATTCTAAATTAGTATGTTTCTATGGGAATTACAGTATTAAATAATAATGCAGTTGCTATGTGGCTGTGAGAAGCCCAGAAATTCCAAGAACTATTGCTGATACTAAGACATTTGTGGAAGATGTTTTGGACTGCCAGAAATACTAGAAAGGGGAAGGGGTTAAGGAATGGCTGCACTCACTCCAATAAAGTCCTGGTGATATCAGCCCAAATACTAGCATACCTAGAACTTGGGTCAGATTGGCATCTGTGAAGAGAATTCTAGAAAACTGGTGAAGCAGGACTATAGGATCAAGAGGGAATTATGGATTATGGATGTGGCAGGCATGGCTTTAGCAAGACCGGAATTTAGCAGTTTTCACATCCAGATATTGCCAGCTGTCAGCTGCATGGCTGGTGTACCCATAATTTTTCGTGGCTTGGTTGACATCTCTTTTGAGAACAGAGTGGTTCTCTGGAGTTGGCTGGCTGAAGACTACCCATTTTCTTTTAATAAATTCTAATTCCTCACAAAGCCTTTTTTATTTTGTTTGATTACACATATTAATGTATTTTAGTAATCAAAACTGCAATGGTTCATATATTTCTGGGTTTTGATAAATATGATAATGTAGGCTATCAGAATAGGGGGATTCTCAAGAAGTTCTCAGGGGACCCAGGATTCACTCCTGGAGATACTCTGCCAGACAGGTTCAAGGTTAAGGTCCAATGCTTGGGTCAGTGACATAATATTGGGGGCAGTCAGGGACACATATAAGGGAGTATAGAGTGTTATGTGGTGTCAGGGTTCATAGTCTATTAGCTGTGCATGCAAGACAGACATTCAAATCTGTTTTACTCAGCTTTCATACTATTTAACATTTTTTTGGTTTGTTTTTGGGTCACACTGGTGCCTCTCAGGGGTTACTCCTGGTTCTGTGCTCAGAAATCGCTCCTGGCAGGATCAGCTGCTTGCAAGGCAAATGCCTTACCACTGTGCTATCTCTCTGGCACCCTTTTTAACATTTTTTACTTATGCTGCACTATTCCTAAATATAAGCACCTAATTATAAGTGCTTTCCTAAATGATTAATATCTTTAAAATCTTGAACATATACCTTTATATTTAATATTTATAAAATTTAAAGAATATATTCAATATGACTTGTTAAACAAGAGTTTTTCCTCTCCTTTTTACTTTAAAGAAAATGCATCACATAGTTGACATAGTTGACCATAATACCTTTGTTTCCAGATAAGTGAGAGAAAAGCTATTTTAAAAAATAGAAAGAAAAAAGAAAAAGAAAGAGAAAAGAAAGTTTAAAAACAAAAGAAAGGAAAAAGAAAATGTACAGTAGCAATCACATGCTAAAATTATTTTATTTCTAATTAAGTCATTAATACAATAGCAGAAAATTTAGTAAGCTCTCCTGATTAGTTGTTCATTCTGTAAATTGGTGTATTTCTATAAAGATGGCAGCATCAAACAAATGAAGTTGTCCACCAATTCAAAGCACTATTACTAATATTGTGACTTTGGGGGGGGCATGTTCTCAGCTGTCAGGCCTTTGGGGAAAAAAGGATAAAAGTGGGAGAAGGTGACTACAGTCACTTCAAAAAGGCCTGGTGATATCAACCCCCCAACCAGCATACTTTAAAGTTTTGTCACATTGCTATCCCCAGAGAATCCTAGAGAGGTTGTGGGGCCGGGCCATCTGCAAAATGGTGATTCTGGGTGATGGCTATAGCAGGCATGGCTTTGACAGGGTGTGGCCTTGGCCTGCTCTCTCCTCCTGAGATTGCCAGTTCTCTTCTGCATGGTTGGTATACCCATATTTCATGGCTTGCTTTACATCTTGTGTGAGAAGCTTGTTTGAAGCTCTCCTGGCGCAAACGTGGTCAACATGAGTTTTTATGTAAATGTCTCTTTATGGAACACAGCAATTTCTAAAAAGCAATGCTTTGGTTTTTCATATATATAAAAAAGTGATTGAAACTTAGGTTGTTTGCCAAGATAGTACAGCATGTAGGGCCTTACCTTGCATGCAACTCATCTGAGTTTGATTCCAGACAGCACATATGTTCTTCCAATTCTGTCAGTAATGATAACTGAGCTTAGAGCCAGGAGTTATCCCTGAGCACTGCTGGTTGTGCACTCCCCACAAAAAAAAAGAAACTTAGGTAATGAACTCTGAAGAGTTGTGGGGAATATTTATCAACTTATTTCAACTTCATTAGAATTTTATAAAAATAATTCTATGTTAGTTTTCTTAAGAATTAAAGGTTTAGGGCCTGGAGAGATAGCTCAGCGGTGTTTGCCTTGCAAGCAGCCGATCCAGGACCTAAGGTGGTTGATTTGAATCCCGGTGTCCCATATGGTCCCCCGTGCCTGCCAGGAGCTATTTCTGAGCAGATAGCCAGGAGTAACCCCTGAGCAGAGCCGTGTGTGGCCCAAAAATTAAAAAAAAAATTAAAGGTTTCAAAGATTAAATATGTCTGGCACATGCTGAATATATATGAACAGCAGTTACTTATACCCAAGTGTTCTTCCCTTATTTAAAATATTTCAATTTTTTTTCAGAACCTGTGATAATGAATTTTTATTCTCTCAATAATTTATCTTTCCAAATCTATATCTGCAAATATACAAATAAATTACGTTATCCAACCTTCAATCATTTTATAATAATATGTTAAGGAAAGCTCCTTAGAGAACTATAAAAAGTATGCACTTGCCAGAGGCGGTATTGTTGCTTTTTATAATTCCCCCTGAATTCTATGATATAATTAATCTGAGCTTGGTGCTCTGTCAACTTCAATAATTCTGATGACCTTATTATACTCTCCACTGAAGAGATAAGTATGAAGAAAGTACCTGAGGGAATTAGATTCGACTGTCATCATTACCAGCCAATGTTTTTAGAAACCATTTCACCCCTTTGTGTGTATGAGAAATTGTATATTAAACTGAGAATAAACAGAACTGTTGTGCTTGCCAAGTTGTTTTTATAACAGGGAGCAGGGCGGTGGCGGAATGCTCATGAGATTTCTAATAAGGAAGAAGCAAATTAAACTGCATATGTATAGGTAAAACTATGTGTCTATTTTCATTATTAAAGTTGTTTGTTTTTGCAACAACTGTGGATTGTTATCTTAGGGAGGGACTCAGTTTTAGAAAAACAAGTTCTCAATTTTACTTTTCTGTTTTTGATATGATTTCTAGGGGGGTGGCATGATGGCATACCTAAATAATAATAAATTTTGGCAAGCAGATTTGAACAGTAAAGGAGAAGGAAGAGGAAAATAATGGTGGTAGGTTAAGCCCATGCTAAATTTATGCAAAAATATGGTGAACAAAATGATGAACAGATGTAACTAAGCATTCCCATCATTTTTGTTAAATATCTTGCAAATGATTCTGGCTGGTTGTACAGAAAAATTGCATCAAAATGAAGTGCGTACATGAGTAAAATATTAATGAGTAAATACCATTCAATGGACTACAGATAATGCAGCTGTTTTTTGCCTCCAGCTGTAGAAACATAAATATATTTTTTGTGGAAGGGGCCATAGAAACAACTTAAAAATCTTACTTCTATTTTACTTTCTATTTACACAATATTTTATTTCCTTGGTTTCTGGTCTCATTTTTTTTTTTTACTTCTAGAAATATCTTCAGCAAATGCAGCCTTTCCTCAGCAACATGGGTGAGCCTTGTAAACTTTGCTTAGGCTTTGGTAATATTATTCATTCACAAGTGATGGACATTTTGGAGAGAAGTCCATAATAGTCTCACTACCTGCTGTTCCTCACTACCTGCTGTTCCCTTTGCAATAGTCAGGTATCTTTGCCTTCTGACTCACAGGTGATCTTAGGAGTAGACAGAGAAGGGCATAAACAAAAATCATGAAGTGGAGAGAGGTGAAAATAAGCAGAAAATATTAGTGAAGCAGAAAAGAAGGAAGCTTATTTTTACTTATAGTTATTCAATGATCATTATTCAGTTACTACAGTAATATGCTGAAAAGTAAAGCTATTTTAGCTTTATAAAAGTTAAATAATACACAATTATTGCAAGTTTTGTTCCAGAATTCATCTTTTGCACGCACTCATGGGCTCACTCATGATTGTGTGTGCAAGTACTCATCAAGCAGTGCTGAGGTATTCTGTGGATTAGACTCAGATGATATGCAGCTTACTCAGACCAAACACTTCAACTTGTGGCCCAAATGTACAGTATAGCTCAAGTTGAAATGCTTAAGAACAGAAGGAAAACAGCCGTGGATGTCAGGTGTCACCTGGACCACATGCATCAGTGACCAGCAGTGCTAGGGTCTGTCTAAATTTTGGTTCTTGTGTATGCAACATATATGGCCCTAACCACTAAACACCCCCCACACTTCCAGAATCCAACTGTTTAGTGTTGTGTTACTTCAATAAGTAATTCCAGCCTTCCTGAAAAGAGTTGGGAAAGTAACAGGAATAAAAGAAACAGAAATAGAAAATAGAACACACCTACACTGTGTAAATCATTTTTGTCTTCTAAATATTTGAACTATAATTTCAGTTATAAAAATCTTCCTTTTTTCTGTTAAGACTTGGTTGTATAGTTCAGAGACTGCTGCCATACTTTCCACTGGGGTTTTCTCAAATTAATGTGGGAAGAGGATAGAACAATATAACAATGAGATATGAAGATGTAAGGGTGGAGTGGTCCAGGAATAAGCTGATGCTATGAATGCTAAGAAATGAACTTAGCAAGATTGCCAATTTATATATATTGTAAGATTCATCTTGTGCTACTTCAAACCATCCAGAATTTAGAACAGTAATAGTGAAAGGTATATAGGATAAGGTCCACAACTATTTGTTAGATGAATAAATAAATAAAAAGGAAACATTTCTCGGAATCTGGTAATTTATGAGTGGAAGTTAAATGTTACCAAAATGGCAATCAGAGGAGAGGAAAGATAAATTCAATTCTAAAAGCTAGACAACATACTTAATTCACAGATTTATTCTTAATCATGACCATTTTTTGGTCTATATCTGATTGTATTGAATAGTCCCAGGGGATTTTCTTGGCTTCAGAGACTCTGCCTTTTATTTTACTTTCAGATAGCTATTTTTTAGATTTTCTTTAAAAAGACCATTTCTAGCTTTTCACTAATAAGAAATTATGACAATATTTGGCAACTTCATTTATCAGATTGTTAACCTATGTAGTTTTTAAGATATTGTATTATTAAATATTATCTGGGTTAATAACTAAATCAAAATCAAATTAAGTTCATTCCAGGTACATTTAGTAACTACAGTATTCTCATTACTACACATAGGTACATAACATTTATAAGTTAGGCAATATGGCATGAATTTTTATAAATTAACAATAACCCATCTTCAATATAATCCCAATTGGAACTACCATAACAAAATAGGACTGGCAGTGACTAAGCATAAATTTATTTACTGAATATTCATAAGCCAAGATCAAGGTGTCAGCAGGTTTGATTTTCATAGAGGTCTTTTTCCTCTGTCGATGACCATCTTCTCACTGACTTCTCATGTCTCTCTTGGAAGTCTCTTTCCAGCATTCTACTTGCCCAAATACTAACCTATTAGATTAAGACTCACCTGCAACTTCTCATTTTAACCCAACCTGTTGAAAAATTCAAATACTAATGTCACATTCTCATACTGAGGTCTTGGGATTAGGGCTTTGACAAATAAACTCTGAGAGGACATACTTAGATCCTAATACTAACATTTTCTCATGAGACAGCTTCCAATAAATCTTGATGTGCTCCCATACTAAATATCCACACATTCTTCTTCAAAATCTCAGACTGGAAGTCTCTGCTACAGGAATCTTGTGATTAGCAAGCTGATAACAAAGTGAGGGAACTCAGTGCAGAGATATTTCTGATACACCAAAGGACAGCCATTTATTAGTTTTTGTGAATCCAACATAAGTGTGTTTTGTGAATGCATTATACTTTATTCTTGTTTTGCAAAGTCATGCTTCATGGTACTTGAAGGCCACTCTTGATTCTGTGTTTGGGGTAACTCCTACTGTTGTTAAGACTCAAAGTCAGAACTGCATACAAAACACATGCTTAGCCCTTCTGGCTTTTGTAGTAAAATTTATAAACAAAACTAACACAGAAAATCTGTTTTATATTTCCATTATATTTTTGGAAACACTAAACATCAGAAAATTTGTCTAATATGAAAAAACACAAGAGTTCCACAAGAACAAGAACTGAAATTATATTTACATGATTTAAAAAAGTAATTCTGTTGTCATTGAATTGTACCCTTTTCTATGGGTTGTGTCAAAGATCATGAGAAAATTCCTAGAGTCTTTCTGAAATGTTATTTTCTTCCTTTTTACTTATAAATAAGAATCCAGTTATTTTGTTAAACTTTGGAAGTAACTTAAACTGAGGAATTCATACAAGTAGAATTAGAGGTAGACAAGATTAGAGTACCTATACTTTCCTCAAAAAACAGCATTTTCTGCCTCTCCCTACTACTGCTGCCATATCTGGGCACCTATTTAACTCAAGACTGTCCCAATTCAGAGATTTTATGCTATAAATAATTTTTTAAGTAACCCTTTGCCAGTTTGTATGAAGTTATATCTGGAAAAACAAAAGAAAACCCCAATAAACAAACTCTTTTCTGTTAAAAAAGGATAATTATAATACTTTAGCACTATACACATTACCACCACCTCCTCACACAAAATTTTGCATGTCTTTAGGATAGAAGTCTTAAGTGATATAATCAACTTGTGGTTAATATCAATAGTACTAGATATTAAGAGATTGCCATAAAAAGATAAATATAGCACTTATTAAGATGCTTAAGAAGCCAACTGTTGACTAGATAGAGCCTTCAAATAAATAGTAATTTCAATATATTCATAGAAATACTTAGTGGTGACAAACTTGTTATAATTGTTTCTTCTTTGAACAGAGAAGCTGAATATAGAGGTAAATAGGTTATACATTCATTATACATATACATTAAATTTAAAATAAAAGGGTATGCTGTGTAATTATTTTATTTGGAGAGTATTTATAATTTATTTATAAAAACAAAAAGAAACAGTATAATAGAAATAAATGCATGCTTATGACCTGGTTTCAATTCTTGGTATCCTATATAGTCCCCCAATTCCACCAGATGTGACCTCTGAGTACACAGCCAGGAATAAGTCCAAACACAGCTGGGTGAGCCTCACACCAAAGAAAGACTGAAATTAAAAAAAACTGCATTCTGTTATTAAAGACAAAAAATGGAATAAGACACTATTTGTGAATGAATGAATGATGTAGCACAAAAAATATGCTATAGTAAAAATTTCATTCATAGGAGACTGGAATGGCTCAAAGGACTGGACATATGTTTGGCATATGTGAGGTTCAAGGTTGAGTTCCAGCTTCATGTGTACGCCTAACTACCACAATGCTGAGAAATAGCCAAACCATCAGATCCCCATGAAGAGGTGAGTGTTGCCAGGAGTCACCCAGACTCTGCACTGCTGACTCTTTACATATATAAAAACAGTATATATACATATAAAAATTAGTATACATTTTTGAATGAGATCTCCTAAGATTCCCCTTGATTTTAAAGCTTGACATGAAAGTACACGATTGACACATAGTTCCAAAATATAAGTAAGATTAGAATGAAACTTATTTTTTTTGAGAGCAACACCTGACAAGACTTGGGAGTATATATTGGATGCCTGGGATTGAATCCAGTTGGGTACATGCAAGGCAAATGCCCTATCCACTGAACCGCCACTCTGCAATTGAAACATTTTTTGAATTGATAAATTGACTTATTAGTTAATAAAAATTGTGCTATATATGACTAAATTTAAATAAATGTCATGCAATATTTAACTACTTGGATTAGATGATAATAAGGAAGCATTTCCTTTTACAAAAAATGGGTTTTATGTAACATTTTTTCTCATACATGGCCACTGTCATCTCATAGCTCTAAGTGATAATAAAGTGGTTTATTAAAAATATGGCTAGTATAGATAATATCCATAGAGATAAAGAAATAAAACATAAAAGGAAGTTAATCTAAACTATAAAATACATTTTATGTTCTTTTAATTTACATATGCAAAAAATTAAAATTGTTATGCCTTGATAAAACTTAGTATTATTAAAACTGGCACTGACATTAGTAATAGAGATAAAAAAAATCTGAGACAACAGTGTGAAAAATTTTTGAAATAAACCACGTGCCTAATTACTAAAAGGTAGAAACATGAATTCCTTGTAAGCTCTCTTGGATGCTTTACACAGCTCACCAAGTAAAGGCTATTTTGCAATTATGCTAACACATTGTACATGCACTTTAAAAACAAATTTTAAGAACAAAATGGTCTACTATAATCACTGAACAACTTTTTCTTAAAGAAAATCTTATAAAGTATTTTATAATCACAGTAAGACAATCGTACTTGGAACCACTGCAATATTTAGATGCGTGTCTAAGTTCACACCCCTACCCCCAAATAATAACAAATACACAGAGTAACTCGTTCCTTCAAAAAATGGGACTTGAAGGCTTGGAGCGATAGTACAGGGAATAATTCACTTGCCTTGCACACTAGTTTGAATCTCCAGCACTATCTACATATGTTCCCTAAGCATGGTCAGAGTTATCCCTGAGCACTGAATCAGGACATAGCCTTGGATACAGCCAGCTGTGACATTCCAAAATCAAGCCAAACCAACAAAATAAAAAAATATAGTTGATATGTATCTTGAGTTAAATTAAAATTTAAAAAAAGCAGATAGCATCATATGAAATAAAGGTGATTCATGGATACTCTCTGCTAGATCTCTCTTGGTAAAGATATTAGTGACCAGGGAACAATCACCTGACATTTAAACATGCATTGATAGTTGGTATGAAGCAAATGGACAAGGACTGTTTAAAAATTACAGTGTTTTATAAACTTTGTGTTTGAAACACAAAGTTTTAAATATCGGTATTTCAAAACCTTGTATTATATCTGTGACTTTAATTAATTCAGACAGCATAACTGACTGTGAAAAATTGAAAATTATTATCCTTTAATATAAGAGAAAAACTACATTTGCGAGGTGATTTGTCAATAATCACTTTATTTTTTTGGATGGAGTCTAATACATATTTCATATATGCCTTATTCCTAGTTTGGGGTTTTAACTATATTCTAGTTTTCTTTGAGATGTCATAATCAATTTATTTGATCTATATTCCTTTTATGAATCAGCGTCTTTTCATTAAATGACACTTGAAAACCATTTCACTGATTTCTTAGAACTGTCAGTAATTGATTTACCTGTAACAAAACCACAGAATTAAAAATGAAGACCCAAATCACTGCAGGCCTGAGTGGTATTTAAAATCATACTTAAATAATTTATAATCTAGTTGTTATTTTCTTAACAAGTAAATTGTGTTCTCAGATTTAAAGAAGATGTTTCCAACGTGTGAACTCTTCTGAAAAGAAATTGTTAGAAAAATTCCTTTTCAGTCTATCTTTTAGCACATGAAATTATCTGATGCTCTAAGTAAACCTGGGATTTGACCATAATTGTTTGGTCACTGAAAGAAATTAATCATACTATTTAAATCTATTCAGTTTCCATCATAGCAAAACTAGATGTATCAAAGTTAATAAGACCTTGCAATGAATTTAATTTCAGCAAGCACTACAACAAAAAATAAGCAGCGAGATATTGAGCTATGCAAATAAAGAAATGTTTTAAAACTAGCATTTGTTCCAATGGCTTAATTTAATTGTGGCTCTCTAATATTTGTTAGGTGCTTTGTTGATGGATTAGGTTTTATTATACACTTTTCTTTTGCTATATAAAGCTATGAAACTATAAATGTATTCCTCTATGCAGGATTAAATGTAAAATTGTGGCAACATTATCATATAGTAATATACACAATTAACCTAGCAGTTTAGCTTCTACAAAAGTTGTGGTCATATTAATACTGCCTTTATAAAAAGAGAAATAAATTAATCAAACTTTAATTGCAGAGGTGCTTCTTAGAAAATGGAAGTCATGAGATGAATATTAATTTGTATCATTAGCATTTTTTAAAAATTAAACCACATTTAGATGTTTAAATTGATAATGTACCAAATAAAAAGGCAAATAGTAGACCGCTACACTTTCAAAGATAGTTAAATTTATTTTTAGACATTGTGGTTTATAATGTTATTCAAGTTATTTCTGGCATTCAGTATTCCACCACCAATGTAACATTTCCTCCACAGTAGTCACAGTTTCCAAAAATCTCCAAGGTCTGCCTGTTGGCAGGTAGAAAGAATTTACTTAATATTTCGTAATATTAATATTACTTAATAATCAGCTACAGGGTCAGCATATCCATGAGTTTTCCCTGCTAGTTGGGTCTCTCTTTTGTGTGACATGAATCTATGGCATAGGCCTCTTGTGCAGACATGGAGGAAAATACAATTTTCTTATCTTTATTTAAACACCATGATTACAAATATGATTGTAGTTGTATCATTTCAGTCATGTAAAGAACACCCCTCTTCACCAGTGCAACATTCCCACCACCAATGTCCCAAAACTCCCTCCTCCCTACCCCACCCCACCCATGCCTGTAATCTAGACAGGATTTCTATTTCCCTCATTCATTTATTGTTAGGATAGTCCTCAATGTATTTATTTCTCTAACAGCACTCATCACTCTTTGTGATGAACTTCATGTCATGAGCTGCACTTCCAGCCCTTCTCTCTTTTGTCTGTGAGAATTATTGTAAAAATATCTTTCATTTTTCTTAAAACCCATAGATGTGTGAGACTATTCTGTGTCTCTTTCTCTCCCTCTTACTTATTACACTCAATACAATAGATTCCATATACATCCATGTATAGGAAAATTTCATGTCTTCATCTATCCTGATGGCTTATTCCATTGTGTGTATATAGCTCTCTCTCTCTCTCTCTCTCTCTCTATATATATATATATACATACATACACACACACACACACACACACATATATATATATATATATATATCACAGTTTCTTTAGCCATTCATCAGTTGAAGGCATCTTGGTTATTTTCGGAGTCTGGCTATTATAAATAGCGCTGCAATGAATATAGGTGTGAGGAAGGGATTTTTGTATTGTATTTTTTGTTCCTTGGGTCTATTCCTAGGAGTGGTATAGCTGGATCGTATGGGAGCTCAATTTCCAGTTTGTGGAGGAATCTCCATATCACTTTCTATAAAGGTTGAACTAGACGGCATTCCCACCAGCAGTGAAAAAGAATTTCTTTCTCTCCATATCCCCACCAGCGCTGCTTGTTTTCCTTCTTTGTGATGTGGGCCAATTTCAATAGCGTGAGATGGTACCTCATAGTTGTTTTGATTTACATCTTCCTGATGATTAGTGATGTGGAGCATATTTTTCATGTGCCTTTTGGCCATTTGCATTTCTTCTTTTACGAAGTGTCTGTTCATTTCTTCTCCACATTTTTTGATGGGATTAGATGTTTTTTTCTTGTAAAGTTCTATCAGTACCTTGTATATTTTGGATACTAGTCCTTTACCTGATGGGTATTGGGTGAATAATATCTCCCACTTAGTGGGTGGCTTATCTCCTTTGAGGTGCAGAAGCTTCTTACCTTAATATAGTCCCATTTGTTTATCTTTGCTTCCACTTGTTTGGAGAGTGCTGTTTCCTCCTTAAAGATGACTTAGTCTCAATGTCATGGAGAGTTTTACCTACATATTGTTCTATATACCTTATAGTTTCATATCTGATATCAAGGTCTTTAATCCATTTGGATTTTACCCTTGTACATGGTGTTAGCTGGGAGTCTGAGTTCACTTTTTTGCAAGTGGAATTCAGATAGGAAAGGAAGAAGTCAAGCTCTCACTGTGCAGATGACAAGATACTCTACT
>PVKC010037325.1:0-13016 GCA_004027635.1 Crocidura indochinensis
ATCTAAGACCTCATGACCTGCCAGCAAGCCTTCATGGGGTCATGGCTCAACTATGTCACAAGATAGTCTCCTGGTGTCTGTATTCCAAGGCACAAGCTAGGTCACTCCTATAGCCTTAGGTGTCACATGCCCTTGTTCCCACAGTGTTCTGTTGTTCAAGCACTGAGTGTCCACCAAAAAACAAGACAGCAGGTATAGGTGTTGTTCCATTCCTGCAGCAGCGAGTTATCAAGCCACACAGATTATTTTCAAAACTCTGGAAAAATGCATCTATCCCAGTTCCCTGTAGAGAATGAGTGAGTTAGTGTTGCAGTAAGGACCCAACCCTGAACAATTTGAGGTTTCTTCCTTCTTATGGAGAAACTTTCTTCTGGGATATACAGATCATTGGCACCATGGGTGGGGACTTAACACTTAGCTAGGCAACCCCAAGTTGCAGGACATGGGGGTTGAGGCTTCACAAGAGAAGAAGGTCCCACACACTGGTCTCTACACTGCTGAGATGGCTGACACTGTCCCAGCTCAGCACTCTAGCTCTTCACTGAAACAACAATTTTTTTTTTTTCCCTTGATGAAAGGGGCCTCTCTTCAGGCCTGTGCAGACTAGAGTCTGAAGGAGTCCCAAATGATTTGTGGTCCCCCGAAACTATTGAGGAACTTACAGGAAGACCTAATTTGAATTGAATACCATGTTCAATTCATATTCAAAACCTTTGGGTCCTGAACTATAATGACCGTTAACCGCATTTTGCTGAATAGCTGAAATATTGTGAAGCCAACTCCAACTGAAATAAGCCAGGGAATTCCTTGTCTTTGTGGAAACCTATTTCAAAAACTTCTCTAAGGTGAAGAGTATTTTTGTAAAGTTAAATAATCCCACTTACGCTGCCAGTTTGCTTAAGAGGTAGAGTATAATTTTTATATACAAGAACCCTGCATTAGATCCTAACACCATCTGCTCCCCAGAACACTTCCAGGAGTCAAAGCAAGCATCAAACCATGAGAAGACCCTGAACACTGCTGCATGTTTCCTCATTAATTTTTCTTTTTGAAAAAGGTAAGAGACTTCTTTCCTCTGGGAGAGGTTTGCTTTTACTGATGTTTTTATCTCCAAGCAAAGATAAAACATTTCCTTTGCTCCTGTTGGTCTTTCTTTGCCATCTGGAATGTTGTTGTCTGTCTGAAATGGATTCCAGCAGCAGGAAGGATGTAAAGCAGGGTGAAAGGGACCTAAGTTCTGCAGGTCTCTAGGAAAAATCAAACCAGCTGGAGCCAGCACCAACCTGGAAATGGTGAGGATGCAATTGGGCCTCTGACCCAACTTTCTATGGGAGAGCAAGTTGCCTTGCACAGTCTTGGGGGCTATTCCCAGTTCAACTTCCAGTTCCCAAAGTGGCATCTTTGAGCTGAGTCACTTATGAGGTCCCCTAACCCTTATTGTCAGCAGTTCTTCCACTTCTCTCACTTGCTTTGCCATAGATTGAACTCTGTAGCCTCTGGGGCATGACCCCCATCCTCACTGACCTCGGGGAAACTCCCTAAAATTGGACCCAAGACTGAGGTCAGGTGGGAGTATGATTGGATGACCTCATGCTAGAGCTGACCTGCCATTGTGCCCCAGGCATGCCGGTGACTCACCTCAGGGGAAAAAGCCAAGGCCCTTTGAAAACTGAAAGTCCTACAGCCCTTCCCTTGAGAGGGCTCTGAAAACCGAGCTCTGGCAGCTCCTGCCTCAACCCTTTCTAAAGTCCTCCTCTGTGAGCCTAGTTGCTTCCTCCCCAGGGCCATGCAGAGGGTGGAACCTCTCCAGTCTCCTCTTGGAGCCAGGCTCAGTTCACTAACCTCACCCCACAGAGAGTAATTTGCTGTAATGGCCCTTCCTGCCCTCTCTTCAAGGCCTTTCTCTGTATCTCCAATCACAGTTCATTCCAACCTTGGCCTGCCTTTCTAACCAGACCATCTTCACCTGTACCTCCCTCCCCACTCAATCTCAGACAGGCCTAAACTGTACTCAAAGGGGTTAAGTGTGGCACAGCCTTTTCTGGTCATCTGTGTGTACTCCCCCACCTTTTCCAGTTACTTTGCAGTTTGACTGATGATTATTTTTTGGCCTCGGAGAGATTGAATCATGATTGACTCAATCACGAGTAACTTATAACTGTGTATCTCATGGTGATTTGGTTAAAAATGTATTAAAATTTAAAATGCTATATCTGGATAATATGTGGTAGTTCTATAAGGTATAGAACTACCGGGTATAAAATTTATAGTAGTTCTATTCTTAATTTTTGCATAGATCTCCATATTGCTTTTCATAGAGACTTAAGCAGATGACATTCCCACTAACAGTGGATGACGGTTCCTTTCTCACTACAGCCCCATCAATATTGGTTATTTCCAAACTTTTTGATGCATAGCATTCTCACAGGCATGATATGATACCTCATTGTTGTTTTTATTTGCATTTTCCTAACTATGAGTGATGATAAGCACTTTTTTATGTGCCTCTTCAGCCATGTGTATGTCTTTGGGGGGAACATTAATTGCAAAGAATATATACACATTAAATGTTCATCATCATACTTTGCACAATAGCTAAGATATTGAAACAACCCAAATGTCCAACTATGGATAAATATATCAAGAAATTATCGTGTATAAATACACCATAGATACTATTGTAGCTCTAAGAAAGAACAAAATTATACAGTCTGCAGCAACATGGATGGACCTAAAGGATATCTGCTGAGTGAAGTCAGACAGAAGAAAATAAATGGTTGCAAGAAAGGCCAATGGCATCACAATATGAAGGGTTGAGAGAGAAGAGCCATTGGAGGCCATTGGAGGAGGGAGAGGGTCCACTGATGATGGGTGTTGTGCTCAAATTGTGCCTGAGAAATTATCATAAACAGTACTATAAATCACAGAATCTCAATAAATAAAAGCTTTTAAAAAATAAATCAATAAAATACTGTTCCTGGAGTAAAAAAAATAGTGCAGTAGGTAAGGTAACATTAAGCTAGTTTGCAGGCAGCTGACCCAACTTCGATCCCTAGCACCAAATATAATTCATTCCCTGTGGTTCTGGAGTGGTTCTTTTTTTGTTTGTTTGTTTGTTTTTGTTTTTGGGCCACACCCGGTGACGCTCAGGGGTTACTCCTGGCTATTCGCTCAAAAGTCGCTCCTGGCAGGCACAGGTGACCATGTGGGGAACCGGGGGATCAAACCGCCGTCCGTCCTAGGTTAGCACAGGCACCTTACCTCCAGCGCCACCGCCCGGCCCCCATCGGGAGTGGTTCTTGAACACAGAACCAGGAGTAATTCCTGAGCACAGCCAGCTGCAGCTCCAAAACATAAACAAGTCAATAAAATGCTATCCTTTAGTGGCATATACCCTATTCCAAGTTCCCTAGAGCACTGGGGCTAGTGAAAAACAGCAGTGCATGACAGGTTCAGGACATTTCCATCCTATAGGAAGAGTTACAGACACTGCCATCTGGGTGGAGCTGCTCTATGGTGCCAGGTCACTTTCAGCCTGGGTTCTCAAGCAGGAAAGGGGTGGCCCTGCCCCATCTCCCTGTAGGAGACTCATAGTATGATCACAAACTGAACTTGCATTATATGAAGTCACTGAGGTTATAGTGTGGAGTCATTGCACCTTGAACCCGTGCTCCCTAACAAGCAAAGGCTTCCTGTAAGCAAGGAATAGAGAATAGTCAGAATAGATGACCAGGGACCATGTTCTCACTGATGGGCAGGTGTCATTGACAAGCTGAGAAATCTGTATAATTGAGATCATAGCTGGTTGGCTTCATGGAGGAGCTGACTAAAGCACAGGGGAGCTCCTGGTAGAGATGATCTATTGAGGCCTTGAAAAATGTGAGAAGCATTGCATAGGCATGTGGTTCGCAAGTTTTGAGATGTTTGGGGTCACCACTTGGATAAGCAGAGATAGACCCGTGAAAAGAGTAAGCTTTCCAGGAGCACCAGGATGGGCAAAACACTCAAGGCAGTGTGGGGCCCTAGGTTCTGAAAGCGGGGAGGGGACACCATTTTGTAAAGGGTCACATATTGTAGACATCTTATGCTTCTCTTTCTCAGGCCTAAGTTTCCATTAACACCCCGTACACTCCAGATACCAGCTAGCCATACCAGGTAGCCTATCTGAAAAGGACATGACAGAGTGGTAGGAAGGTACCCTAGGCAACAGACAATTGTCTTAAAGTTCATCAGAAGATAGAACTTCCTCATCCCTTCCCTTTATAAACTGGCTTGTGACCTTAGCAGGGGTTGCCTGCTCTGGGAGACGGCCCTGGCTAGTCAGTTTGGGATTTGTGGCTGATGGAATAAAGTCTTGCTTTGTTTTATTTCAGTTGTGCAATCTCATCCTTTGACTCCAGACCCTAATACCAGAGTACTTTTGAGAGTTTAAAGGACATGAAGGGGCTGGGTCATGCAGTGTTCAGGAACCTGAGTGAAAGCTCCGGACAAAAGCCTGAGAAGCATTAAGAGGCACCATTCCCTCTGTCTCCTCCCAGGGTTTTCCAAGAGCAGGGGGGTAGGATGTGAAGAAGAGGGTGATGATTCATTTCATCATTCTTGATAGTCAGGGTGGGGTGGACCTTGGGAATGGTGTACTCAAATTCAATATCTGGGGTTACGGGGTTTGATTGGGAAGTGTGGGAACTCACAGAGGCAGCGTTTTTTGTTTATGGAATCATTGGTGAATGGGTGATTAATTTGCACCAGACACTAGTTAACTCCAAAGCTCCTCCCTTCTGAGTTGTAGGTTCAACTTCCCAAGGCTTCTTTCCTTGGCTTTTCGGCTTCTTCGGCAGCTCAACCTTAGTCTGGACAAATTCCTCCACTCTTCCATGACACCCAGCATCTCGGGACAAGCACCACCCCCCACCATGACACTCACACACTCTTCTCTATAAAAATTAGCAATAAATCTCCCCCCCCCCATATTCCTGCCCCTTCCTCTCTGTCTCCCCCATAATCATGTATGACTGCTCCTCCCAGACTACATTCTCCTCAGGACTGCTGGCTCTGTCTCCTGCTTTGTCTCTCCCTTCTCCAACCCTACATTCACACCTGCAATAAGTTTGTCAATATTTACCTGGGTCACACCTCTACTCAAAACAATAATAACAATAGCAACAATAATAATAGATCACACCTCTAGGGCATTCAAACTTCCATTTTTTCTTGGCTCCAATGCATCCCTGGTCTAATTTCTTACTGTACCCTCTGCACAAACTTCCCCTATGCCAAACTGATTCCCTCATTCCTGCCCCCCAACCCGACTGAGCTCTCAGACTCCTGTGACTACGGAGATATGCAGAGGTATAGGTATGGAGATGAAGAGATGAAGGTTGGAACCAGCTTCTCCACTTGCTAGCTGTGTGGCCTTAGGCAAGTCAATTGACCTCTCTGAACCTCAGTCGTGTCATCTCATAGAGAAAAGCATGCACACCATACAAATGAGCTGAAGCAGAGGAATGGAAGCAATAACCTAAGGAACAGGTTTCCTCCCTCTTCTGACTCTCCATGAACTCACCAGCCACTTATTTCCCTCCATTAGCCTGTTTTCAGCCAGCACTTTTTGAATTTCTCCTCAGATACTCTCTACAAGTCTGGCAGACTGGAGGCACTTGAGACCTCTGGACTGAAGTGTTTCTGGGGTCTAATTTTCTGCATGAGCTGTGGACTCATGTCTTGCTCCTGCCTCTGTCTGCACATCCACAAAATGGGAAGTCTGAACTCAGGCCTCAAAGAGCTCCTATAAGAATAGTTTTGATGCTGGACTTGTTTCTACCTTTAGACAAGGCTGCAGGAATGAGGGAGAAGCCCAATATCCCACCCTGTTCTACTGCTCCCTGGAAAATGTCTTTAAGTGACTGTTAGGACTGGTCTAAGAAATCAGGTACCATGAGGAAATCTAATGAAATTGACATCACCTATTGGCTTGTCATGACTGGATGGGATGGTAGCCTTACGATTGATGATAGGGGACCTCTGCTATCCTTTATGTGAAGGTCATCATGTCCTGACCTTGGGAGTCTAACCCCTCTCCTGCCACCAACCCTACCTCATTCACTCATCTCCCTGGCCTCCTTGGCAACACTGGCTCTGCTTCCTGAAACAGCAGCTCCTGCTCTCAGAGCCATTTCAGCTACAATTCCCTAGCCCCAAATTCTACAAAGTCCTGGTGAATGTCCACCCGTGCTTTGGGATGTCAACCCCCAACCATAGTTTCCCCTAAATTTCAGGCTACCTGTTATGTCACAGCACATTGCCCTTTCACCTTGAGCACTTCTAGAGTTCTGTTTGTCCCCCCTCTCCAAAGAGAACTCTGTACGGGGTGCAGAGAGATAGCATGGAGGTAGGGTATTTGCCTTGTATGCAGAAGGTCAATGGTTGGAATCCCCAAAACCCATATGATCCATTGAGCCTACCAGGAGTGATTTCTGAGCTTAGAGCCAGGAGTAACCCATGAGCACTGCTGGATGTGACCCAAATTCATAAAACAAACAAACAAAACAGAAAACTCTGTTAGGACTGGTCTAAGTCTAGTTTACTGGTGGTTTAATCCTGAGGAATGATGCTGGTTTGTAGCAGGTGCTTAATACAGATTTTTTTATTGCTTATTTGGGATAACACCCAGAGATGCTCAGAACTTATTCATAACTCTGTGCTAAGGGTCACTCCTGGAGGTTCTGGAGGGAGGGATTCAAACCTGTGTTGGTCATTCAAACACCTTAACCTCTGTGCTCTCTCTTCAGTCCCTCAATATAGATTTATGGATGAAATTAGAGAGAAAATGTCAAGGATGGATGGAACAAGTATTTGATCATGCAGAAGTTCACCTATTATCCTGAAGGTTTTTCCAAACCTCTCTTTATCTCCTTCTCACGCCTGCCTATCTTTGCTGACTGTGGAAGAGGGTACTGACTGGCTCTCCTCTGGGCCAGCTTCACACAGAGCCTGGTATTGTATAGGAAAAAAAGCTCTTGGGAAGAGTTTTTTCACAGGACCTGGAGAATTCTGTGGTTCTGATTTCCCCTGGCCTCAGACCTATCCCCCAACAGTAGCTCCTGATCCCCAACCACTGTCTCTAGGACAGGAGTCAAGATTCACTATACTACTCTTGTGGTCCTTTGCTTCTATAGCAATCAGGACCCCCAGTTTATAATCCCTCGTCCCAGATGTAAAAATACATTTGTAACTAGGAAGCCCATTCCTTCAAGAACAGTCTTCTGGCATATTCTTTTATTGGCACCAGGTTAAAAAAGCCAGTCTTCCTGTCCAGGGACTCCTGGAGCTGCCCCTTTGAGAGCAGTGCCCTCTGCAGGCACTGAGCTGTGCTGTGTGGGGCAGGGCAGGCACCTTCAGGTCGCTCTCCCAGGAAGGTCTGGAGCTGAAGAACTGGTCTATTCCTAAAGGGGGGAAACGCTTCCTGTTCAGACTCTGAATGACCATTAACAACTTTAGTGCCTACCTGAGGGGCCCACCGTTCTGCCCTTTGCAGCTATCTCACTGGTAGGAAACAGGAACCAAGACCCAAATTTTCATCCCTCTGCCCTCCAGCTCTGTGGTTTTGCCTCCCAAATCCCTATAAGGAAAAAGAGCTTCTGTGCCCAGATGTGTGGAGCTCCTGGAGTAGGCTCCATTCTGACCTTAGTCCCTCCCTCCTGGTTAACATGGGGAACTGTCCACCAAATACCTCTGACTTACTCTGTGTCCTTTCCCCAGTGGGAGTGACTGTGGTGTGTCTTTCTGTTTCTCATCTATCTTGCAATGAGCAGCCCCTGATTGGCCTCCCCATTGGCCCTTCTCCCCATCACTAGGATGTGCATATCTGCCTTGTTAAAGTCGCTCCTGCTCCATCCACAAAAGCCTTTTCATTTTACACTCCCCACACTTCCAAACCAGCCCAATTTGACTGCTTTTCCTTCCTTGCCTTCACTGTGCCCTGCACCCTTAACCCTTTCCTGAAGTACCTACAGGGGTCCTCCAGACCTCCTGACCACCAACTTTTATTATAGCAGCATTTGACCCTACCTGTCTATGTGGGGATGCTGTTTTTCCTCAGCTTTTTGAGCACAGAGCACCTGAGCAGGCTCTTGCCTCTAACTGCAACTTCATTTTCACTGTGAGCCTGCATCAGAATTTGGTTTTCGAACTGAGGAGATAGGTTAAAGGACTGGCGTGCATGTCTTGCATGCATGAAGCTCAGGTTCATTCCCTACTTTCACCAGGAGCAAGTCTCAAGCCCAAGGGAGGTGGAGGAAAGAACAGAATTCTAGCTTTGGTTCTCCTCTTTTGTTCTCACTCCCCATTCTTGTTTTAGTGGCTCTAGACTCTTTCTATATGCTTTAGAGTCCTCTCCTGAGCATCGGATAGATATCTCCATCTGTCTATCTATGTAATCATCAGTATACTCATGTATGCATCTACCTATTTATCTTCCCATTTATCCCATCTATCCTTTCATGCATGATGCATCTAGTCATCCATTCATCTATCCATCTATTCATCCACCTATCCATTTATCATCACCCATCCATCCCTCTACCTATTCATTTATTCTTGCCTTCATTCTCTTGGCAGATTGAATTGGCAGATTGGAAGGTTCTCTGTGTGAAAAACTGTTCTCAAAGCTTGAAAAGATTAAGCTCTTAATTTTTTGAGGAGCTTGTAAAATTATCATGTGGTAGAGACCAACAGTATATACAAGGCAAGAAAGAACAAGTTACATTGTAAGAAAGGTATCACTGGGACCCAGGAGCAATACCTGTTAGACTTGCCAGAAGCAGAGATATGTAGCACAGTGGTAGGGCATTTGCCTTGCATGCAGACAACCCAGGACAGACCCCGGTTTTATCCCCAGCATCCCATAGGGTCCCCTGAGCCTGTCAGGAGTGATGTCTGAGCAGAGAGCCAGAAGTAACCCCTAAGTGCTGCTGGGTATGACCTAAAATCCAAATCCCCCCCCCCTAAAAAAGTAGAGATGTGGTGTTAAGAAATGGGGAGAGATATTTATGGGAATAGGACATTATTCTGGCTAAGTCTGGGCTGAGTCTCACTGAATGGTAAGTGGGGTTAGGTGTAGGGAAGAGCACTCAGGAAACATCAGCTCTCAGGATCACTGCCTGAGTGCCCATGTCCTCATCAGGCCCTGTGCACTGTGCTTGACTCTCTTCAGCATCCTTCACAGCAGGCCTTCAACCTTCTTTCTAAACCAGCCCTGATCAGAGTCTCATTGCTTTTCATGAAGCCCTGTCTCACCACTGTCTTCCAGTTTTCAGAACCTTAAACGCTAAGAGTCTCTCTTTCTCCTTTCAAGACCCCCTGGCATCTTCCCCTGGGAGCCTACACAGTTTTTCACTCTCTTTAACCCTTTAGATCAGTGGTTTTTATCGCAGGTCCATGAACCAAGATCGAGTTGCAGAAAATTCTACCAATCTACAAAAATGTGATTGCCACTTACACAGAATTCTCCTGGGTCACAGAGTGATCCTCTTTACCATATTGACAAATAAATGTGATTTATATATAAAATAAATAAGCTTATTATAAATCATGAGGGTTTTTTTCCTGTCATAGCAGCTAGCAAAATATTCTCAATTATCAGTGACCCACAGGTATGGAAATGATGGAAACCTTTGCTCTGGATTATCCGGATTATCATTATATTATTAGATACAGCTTCCTGTAGCTTCACAGCCTTTCCTTTCTATTTTCCCCCTCACTTTGTTTCCTGGTCAGTTGTTCCATGCCCAGCAGGACCTAACAAATATTTCCTCCTCCGGGAAGCTTCTGTACACTCACCCCACAGATATCTAGGTCCATCGTATGTGCTCACCCAAATCCTTTTTTTCAGCTTCATTCAGAAATCTTGTTTTTCCTAAGCACCCTGCTTTAACTTTGCAATTTCTGAAGTAATTAGAAGGAAAAAGTTGGCACTATTTAAATAAAAGACAGGCACCATTAGAAAGAAATGGGATGATTGCCTCTGACTGGTAAGGTTTCTAGTGAATTCCTTATCAATTTCACCTTCAAGATTTTGTTGAACATTATCCCTCCCCCCAAATGACTGTTAAGTATTTTTCAGAAGCCATAACTTTCTCTCTTATCACCTACTTCCATTTTTATATTTAATTTCATTCCTAATCATTTTTGTCCTAGACTTTAGAAAACAAAGATCTCTGTCTTAGACTGAGGAAGCCAATTTTTCTCTCTCCGTAGGAGTTGACTGACCTTCCTTCTCACTGTCATCTGTTTCCAGATACCATCTGTCAGAAAACATGTTACATGCCTTCCTTATTCTTCTTGTTGCATGTGACAAAAAGTAATCAGGAGAATTGTAGTCTAATGGCATTCTAATGGATATTTATGGTCATTTAAGTTGCCTTAAACTTAAGTAGCCTTAAATTTAGATTTAAGTGACCTTCCCATTGGCTACCAAATCTGATTTCAAATAGGACTTGCCCAGGACATCAAAAGGAAAGTAAGTATAGAAGACAAAATAAGGGAAAGGAGCCACTTGCTTTCAGGTGAGATTTTGCCAGAACTCTCATGGCCGAGCTCAGAGGTCTTCTCTTCAGTAAGACCATCTCAGATACTGGCACTCTGGTCATGGGGAAGAGGAACATGTAATCTAGCATTATCAGCTTGAGAATAATGATGATCCAGATCAGTCTCCTCAATGAAACAGCCACTGGGTTTACCCCACTTGCCAACCCAGTGAAATAAGTAACCAAGGAATCCCAGAAGAGGAAATGGACTCCACCTCTAGCACAGTGAATCAATCTTTGATCCAGAGCATCCTCATTACAGGAGGGAGAAAGGAGGAGAAAATCAGATAAGAGCCAGATCCTCTTACTAAAAACCCATACTTAAGTGGCTTTTCACATTGTCTTCCAAGCTAGAGTTCATTGTGAAATCTGATTTTGTGTTGATGCACCACTCCACATCTTTGCTAATGTCTTCTTTTATCTGTGTTCCTGAAAAGATTCCCTTGGGAACTTTATATGAAAGCATTTGGAATATTTTCTAAACATTTTCCTCCTAAAATAATTTTTGTTATTGAAAACTGTATTAATATATTTGAGAGTGAGTCTTGACAGTTGTCAAGCATTTGAGGAACTCACTGGGTTAGTACCCCGAAAAGGACATGATATGAACAAAAAGAATGGAAATAGTGGTTGTTATTAAGACCAGGTGAGGCAGTCGAGTGAGGGAACAAAAGCCAAAGTAAGGTGATTTGAGAAGAGGAGTGCAAGAGGGTAGGGTAGGTAATGCAAAGCTAACAACCACTTTTTAGGTAGAACTAATAGGATTATAGAGGTAGTTAAAACTATATTCAAGGTTAGAAATTTAGATACCCAAATATAGAGACTATTCAGGACAAATAACACAGATGGATAAATTAAGCATTTGAGGCAAAACAAAAAGAGTTTGAGATATATGTATAAGACACACACAGGTAAAAATCATCAATATAGATGAGAAGAGATAAACCTGGAGTTTCAATAGAAATGGAAGGTATAGCTGATGTGGACACAAATATTGACAGAGATTTTATGGATTCTATGAGTTGCCTAGTTAGCAACTGAGAAAGATCTGGAACTATCTTAACAAATGTCAGTAAGAACTCAGAAGGAATGTAAGAATTTTTCAAGGAAAAAAATAATGATTCTGGGTGAGCTCTTTGGTTTATGTGCTTAAAGCCAATGATTCCAAATATGTAAGCTTTGGATTCTGGAAGAAGAGTGGCCTGACTGGCAGAAACATAGAAGGCCAGGTTGTAAAGAGGAATGAGGACTGCTTGAAGAGCTGTTGAGTGAGAGATGAAGGTGGGTTGATGCCAAAGGGGTGGATTTAGAACCTGAATTTGTTTTTGTTTTTAGTTTTATTTATTTGTTCCTGGGGGGTCCTCTATGCCAACTCTCAGGATTTTTCTCCCAGATTGCTCCCAGCAGTATATGGGGATGCTGGGGTGCAGGAGCTCGACCCTGGACCTCTCACATACTTGCACTTGCATTAGCACTTTCATTAAAAGCACTTGCATTAACTCTAAAAAAATATCCTAGACCCCTCACAAAAATTATTTGGAATCATAACATATAAGGTATTAAATATTAAAGAATCTTAGATTCTGTCTAATCCAACCAACACCTTCTATTTACAGATGAAGTTGAGACTCTAAATTAAAGGTTCTCCTTAAGCTCACACAGACCATAAGTAGAATCTGCGTTCTTCTATTACCAGTCCAGAACTTCTACCACCTGCAAAGAGATGTGTGGAGTATAAAGGTAGGTAAGACAGGGGCCAGAGAGATAGCATGGAGATAAGGCGTTTGCCTTGAATGGAGAAGGATGGTGGTTCAAATCCCAGCATCCCATATAGTCCCCGGAGCCTGCCAGGAGCGATTTTCTGAGCATAGAGCCAGGAGTAATCCCGGAGTGCTGCCGCCGGGTGTGACCCAAAGACAAACAAACAAACAAAAACAAAAAACAAAAAAAAGATAGATAAGACAGTTATAGTGTAGATCAAGGTAACTCTGAGAGATAGAAAATGATTATACTTGAATACCTGATTGTAATTGGAGGAAAATTTATGCAATCAATTCATGATAGACTAGAAATAGCCTTGATCTTCAGGAATCAAGGTACCAAATACCATTCAGACTGTTCCTTTCACATATCTTTCTTGTCTGTGCATGAGTTTGATTCTCAAACTCATTTTCCCTGGGGAACAAAAGAAGAGCTTTGATTGGCCCATTGTCTTTCCTTCCCACATCTGACCCAAATGCTCTGGTTTCTATGGCATCACATGAAAATTAAAAGGGAGGGAAGGGGCCCGGGAGATAGCATGGAGGTAAGGCGTTTGCCTTTCATGCAAAAGGTCATCGGTTCGAATCCCGGTGCCCCATATGGTCCCCCGTGCCTGCCAGGAGCAATTTCTGAGCATGGAGCCAGGAGTGACCCCTGAGCACTGCCGGGTGT
>PVKC010037326.1:0-13019 GCA_004027635.1 Crocidura indochinensis
AAAACTATAGTTGCTCTCATTTAATATTGTAAACATATGACAGTATATGGGATAATCACATCTCTGAGTGCTTTCTCTAGTTGTCTTTAACTCGGATTCAATGGACCTAAGTGTAATGATCATTATTTTAGCCAATCATATAAATCTGCTTGGGAAGGGGGACTTTTTATTTTTATTTAATTTTACTCTAAGCACCATGGTTTATGAAACACTTAACAGTAGTATTTCATACATAATACATTCCTGTACCACACTCTTCAACACAGTGACACCCAGTGTCACCCCCACCCTACCCACATATGCCTTCTGTGTTAAGCTTCCTACTGAAGATTTGTTCTAAGTCTGTGCTGCCTTCAGGAATTTGTCATTCCCCTGGAAATGGTGTTTGAGTCTTACAAGGAATTGGGTGATTTCCATAATGTCAGTAGTTAATAATGTGAAACTGATACCTCTAGTAGATAGCATGTTCACCACTTTAATAGCTGATTTATCCTGAGGGTTAGGTGCTCTTCATTTCAAAGAGCATGGCAGGGAAAATATTAAATTTATGGTACATAATAAATTGGTGAAAATTAACCATAATAATATTCTAGAGTTTCCACAATATTAAGAGCACAATACATGTTACATATAAATATACGTGTATGGTAATAAGCTATTTTAATCCCCAATTTAAAGAATAAAATGAATACAATTTAAAAATAAAAACTTCAGAATATTGAAGTCTGAATTAAATAAGAAAGCAATCAAGGGGGCCAGAATGATAGCACAGTATTTAGGGCATTTTCCTTGCAAATGCCAACCCGGGTTCAATCTCTGGCATCTCATCCAGTTCCCTGAGCCTGTCAGGAGCAATTTCTGAGCACAGAGCCAGAAGTAAACCCTGAGCTCTGCTATTTGTGGCCCCAAAACAAACAAAGAACAAAAAGCAGTCAAACTTCAGGTTTGATAAATAAAGTTGTAATTAGGCAAAACGAAATGATAATTTATTTATATAGTCATTGCCTTTTATGAAGTGCATTTTTATGAAGGTATGGACTGAAAATCCAGAGAGAGCTTGTAGAAATGCCTATGTAAGAGAAGACTTTATCAATTATTTAGAAGAGAGAGGATGAATTTGGGAGCTTATGGTCACAAGAATATATTTGACCAAATTGTGATCTTTATCATTTTAACAAAGTTAAAATTTGGGAAAACAAGAATTTGACTGAGTATATTATTTTTAATGTAGTACTCTGTTAAAGTAAATTATTCAGGACTGTCTGGGAGATCGTTGTATAAGGGTTAGGACACATGCTTAGCATGTTCCACACTAGAGTTCAATTCATGGCATCTTAAAGTTTCCCCAAAATTGATGAGTGTGGTCCTCAAAGACCATTTCTAGCATTTCTAGTTTGGCCCTGGTGGTCCCTAGAACAACAAGGGTCAACAAACTGTACCACCTTCGCAGGTCCTAGCATAGAAATGCAAGCCCATTGGTCAAGAATTGACAAGAGTTGCCTGAAGCCCCCTTGAGCACTTCTCCATTAACTTTAAATTAAAAAAATAATTGGGCCAGAGCAATAGCACAGCGGATAGGGTGTCTGTCTCCTAATCCTTCCAGGAGTGATTTCTGAGAGCAGAGCCTGGAGTAACCACTGAGCACTGCCAGGTGTGTTCCCCAAACCAAAATAAAATAAAATAGAATAAAATAAAAATAAAATTAATGTCAAAGAGATAGTATAGTGAGTAGGGCACTTAGCTTGCACTCACTTAGCTCGCCTGAATTTGATCCCAACAGTGCATATGGTTCATAAACTTCTGTCAAAAGTGATCCTGGAGCACAGACTGGGAGTGAACCCAGAAAACCACTGAAAGACAATGAATAAGTAAAGTTTAAAAATAAATTCTGATTAGAACATTAAAGATAAGCTTAAAGAAAATTCTAAAGCATACTTCAATTAGTGGACATATGTTGAAAGTGTTTTAAAATTTTCATTGCCTTTCCTACTCTTAAATAACACTTTGTTAATATTTATTTAATAATAAATATTATTAAATTTATTTAATAATAAATAATGTTATTTCTGTAATAATTGGACTCATTCTAATTATCTTGCTAGCTTTGAAGTTTCCGTTATTTATTTTATTATTAACAAATTTAGACTAATGTGCATCAAGATATCCAATCATATCCTAAGTGATTTTTTCAATATTAGGAATGTCTTTTACAAAGTTTGTCATTGAAATTGCCAGGAAAATAACATATCTTTATGAAAAATTCTTTGATTTTTTAATATGACCAGTGCAAAGTTGTAAAAAAGTGGCAATATTTCCTTAGTATATTGTAGAAGCACTTAATTGATGTAAAATGTGTTGTCTTTGCACTTTTAAAGAGCATCTAAAATTAACTTTGAAGAGAGATATGTTCTTTATATGAATTACTTTCTGCAAACATAGGCAAAACCTACTGTCTGCTCATAGAATAATAATAGTACCCAAGGCCAATCCATTATCAGGATTTGGAAACTGTACAGCTATGTAAGATGACATACAGTTATTAACCCAAACCAAAGGCATTTCCCTATCATCTTCTTTTCATTAAACGTTTACTTTGATATGTAAAAGCCAACCTGGATCAATACACCCTGCCCTGTCCTGGTGGAATTTGTTCTGGGAGAATAAAGGAAGAGCAGTTTGACTTGGCACACTGAGAAAAAGATCACAAGGTAAAAAGCAAACTGACTTCATGACTCTCTCCTGACTGGCTTAGTTTATTAATTCTTCATGGCTCTCCTACCTGCACCAGACCCCCAGCCAGGGGTGGGAAAAAAGGTTTTTGGTGTGATCTCACAAAAAAGTGAGGGTTTATTTTACACAGCTGGTCTGAAACTGTTCTGCTTTCCCCAATGCAAAGAGTTTTCCCAGATCAAAAAATATATTCTCCAGTGCAAAGAACTAACTAACCTACAAACTACATTTGTTTGTAGTTTATTTTATTTATTTATTTTATTTATATCCACAAATATCTAAAACTTTAAGCATGTGCCAACAGATTTTGATAACAGAACCGAATAAGTAGAACAGTCTCAAATTTCACTTATTTTAATTCAACTAAAATTTTTAAGTGCATTAATTAACTTGAATGTAATTGCCTCTTAAAAAGATAAATTATTGAAGCATCTTTAAGAACATATTAAGTCAAATCTAAAAATTGTCAGCAAAGAAAGAACACAATAAACACACAGTAATCAACACTTTTCCCAAGAAAGTCAGAGATAAAAATAATCCAAGTATCTTAATCATTTTAGGTGTAGAATACAGAAATGTTAGTTTTTTATTCATTATTGGGCAATGCATTTCTAGAATTTTTGAGGAAGTTGAGTCATAACCTAATATTCATGGCTCATGCCTGACTCTGCACTTGATAACCACTTCTAATGGGCTCAGAAGATCACATAGGAGAGATAGGGATGGATCCCAGGTTGGTATAGGCAATATCTCTCTAACCCCTCTAGAAATTTTTTACCTCTATACTTTTTGAACAACACAACTTTTTCCCTTTTACCCCCAAAAAACCAACACTCATTTCACTCTCTTTGATCAATTTGGAAACTTCATAAAATGGCAATATTTATCTAAAGTGTCTTATTGCAACTTATGTCTTCAAGGTTATCTTTACAGTCAAATATGACAGAATTTCCGTTTATTGAGCAACACTTCTTTCCCCTACTTGCTCCCAAGAAACTAACATTCATTTCACTCTCCTTTGACCAATTTGGAAACTTCATATAATTGAAATCTACAGTATATATCTTATGTGACTTACTACACTTAATGTCTTCAAAGGTGATAGTTATGGTCAAATATACTATAATTTCCATTTATAAGACAAAATTAGATTGTATTTCTTGGTTACTTTGAAAAATAGAGAAATTAACACAATATTAAATGATTTATTTTTATTGATTTTTTTTGTTTGTTTTGTTTTTGGGCCACACCTGGTGACACTCAGGGTTATTCCTGGCTATGTGCTCAAAAATTGCTCCTGCCTTGGGGGACCATATGGGATGCTGGAGGATATAACATAGTCCATCCTAGGTCAGCTGTGTGCAAGGCAAACACCCTACCAATGAGTCACCACTCCAACCCAATATTTATTTTTTATATATAAAAAAGACCCTTCACCAGTGCAACATTTCCATCACCAATGTCCCAAGTGTCCCTCCTCCCCACCCCACCCCAGCCTGCACTCTAGAGAAGCCTAGTATTAAACTTTATTTTTTATGATCACATATTCATTCCATGTGTGTGTGTATGTGTGTGTGTGTGTGTGTGTGTGTGTGTGTTTGGGAATTGGAATGGCCATATCATAATTACATTTCAGAAGGAACTAAGGTTCTTAATTCTTTGAAATAAATAAGTCTGGATGACTTTTGTGGGTCCTAGTCCTAAAGCCAATCATGAGTGTCTTTATAGAACTACACACAGAGAAAAGCATAAGAGTAGAAGCCCATAGAAAGAGATTTGGACAACCACAAGCTAAGAAATAGAATTAACAGGAGGAGTTGCTGGGCATAGCATATATTCTCCCATACAAAATCTAGAAATAATCAATATCAGCGAATCTTAATCTCATATTTTTGTTCTCCAAAATAATGACAAAGTGTCTGATGCTTTTAGTCACTAGTTTTAGTGTGTGATCATTTGATATGGCGGTCCTGGGAGAGGAAGGAATAAATACATCAGTTTTGGTTATAATTTTCTAATGAAGACAAAATTTATAGACAGCTGATCAATGACAGTGGATAAGGTCTTTTTAAGGAAAATAAAATAAATAAGATAAAGGAAGATAACTCAAAGAGCTGGAGCTCATGCCTGCCATGCTGAAGACTGAGTCCAATCCCTGCCCAGCAAGATCCCACTCTCCAACTCCACTGAGTGTGGCCCAAAAGCTCCAGGAGTGAATGGCCCTTGCTCCCCAGAGAAATATTTGAACTCCTCTCCCTTCTCTCTTTGAAGAAATGAATTTGGAACATGAAAATTAGTTTTTCATATTATCACTAAGACACATAAATATTATTAATGCATCTGACATTTTTTCATATCCATAAATCCAAATGTGGGAAAAATTTAAATAGGTTACTTTATGGTCACCTACTATAGTTCCAAAGTAATAATATATTTTTTGTATCTCAGGTCCTATGAACTCCATCTTGGTTAGCTGGAATAAAAAAAATGTTTAAGTTATTCAAACTCAGAGCACTGGATCCTCAGATAAGAGGGGGCTCTAGGGAGCAAAAGGATCTCTCATATTGCTGGAAGGAAAGCAAAATGGTATCACAATTTGAAAGATAGTTTGGGGGTCTCTATTGAAAATAATGTGCTAACAAAATCACGGACCAATTGCTTTACTTGGTATTTATACAAAATAATTCAAAATCTTTCTCCACATAAAACCTGAACAGAGATGTTATACTATGGCATTCACAAATGTCTAAACATGGAAGCAACAAGAGTGTTCTTTAGAAAATAAATTCTGATATATGTATAGGGCAAAAATCGAAAACAATTGATCATTATAATAAAATGAGTAATACAACTATGAACTTTTACTTCCTTTGATCTATCAGAATTGTTACTATTCTTTGATAGTTGTGGCTAGATACATGTTTCTTTTTACTTTTAACAGAGTTTAAGTTACATAATAAAATAATTTTGTTGAATTGGAAATAAAGAATAAATAAAGTATGTAGTTGTAGAGAGACATCTAAGAAATTGAAATGCAAATTAATGAATAAAAAAAGTCCATCTGAAAAGATGCCATACTATAGGATTTTACTTTTATGACATTCTGAAAGTGGAAAACATTGGAGATTGTTAATAGATGGCAGGTGTCAAAGGGATGTGAAAGTGACAAACAACATGAGGCTGAGTATTTTCAGGAAAGTGAATAAATATTTTTGACACTATAATAATGAATCACACATATATTAAAATTATAAAACAACATTAAGAGTGAACCCTAAGGCATGGCTTTGAAATGATAATGATGTGTCAGTGTTCAACTATTCACCATCATAAATTTACAAGTTTGGTGGGAATGTTTACTGGGCAAGGAGTTAGGTGCTTAGGGTAGAAGGCTGTGATGGTAGGAATCTCTACACACTCAGTATTGTTGAGAACCTGAAGCTTCCTTTTTTTTGTTTGTTTTTGGGTCAGACCCGGCAGTGCTCAGGGGTTACTCCTGGCTCCATGCTCAGAAATTGCTCCTGGCAGGCACAGGGGACTATATGAGGCACCGGGATTCAAACTGATGACCTTTTGCATGAAATGCAGACTCCATGCTATCTCCCGGGCTCTGAGAACCTGAAACTTTCTAAAGCATAGTCAATTTTATTTTGATTCCAACAGGGATTGGGTGAGGAAAAATTACTTGCTGCTATTGTAAAGTGAGATTCCTGAAGTATCTAGGAACTGTGATTTTTTTCCCCTAATTCCTATGGATACCATGTTTTCAGGTTGCTATGGCAACTTATTTGGCTGACTGCCCAGCACCTGTGCAGAATCTTTATGCCACTCAAAGTATTTATACAAGGCTCTTACTTCTGCTAAGGTTGTCAAGAGCAACACGCTACAGCACATAGACTGTACATCTAGGGAAATATAGAACAAGAACTTAGAGAAACTTTAGCAGCTTTGTCCTGAGAAAATTATGCACCCAATGATTCTACGTGGACTTAAAAATATTGAAAAGTTATAAACTACTATAAAAGCTGAGGATATGTTATAAAATAGCAAAATCTTCTTATTTGGGGGTCAAAGTGATAGGACACTTGCCTTGTACAAGGTCAACCTATTCATGTTACCAAATATGGTCCCCAATCTATACCAGGACTGATTTATGAATATTGAATCAGGAGTGGGCTGTGAGCATAAATGATTCTTGCCACCCAAAACAAACAAATGAAAGGCCATTATCTTAAAATAATATCATGAAGGCTTGGAACAGAGGACATTAAAATTAATTCAAATAATCTGATGATGCATCATGATATATGTTTAGCAAATCAACAGGATTTTAATAAAGCTATGCTTATAGAAATTGTCACATGAGCAAAGTAATAAATATGGAGAGAAAAAAAACTAAGCTTAGCTCCAAACTGAGAGATGAACATGCAAAGATATAGCAAAAATATAACACAGGAGAAGAAATGCCATTATCATTTAGAGGATGATAGGAGAGACTTAGGGGAGTTGCCTTTCTTATGGTAAAAAAAATTATCGAAGGACTTTAAGAAGTGTTTTGTAACACTGTAACTCACTGAAACTCAGTCATAAATAACTGTGTAATTCTGTGGTGATTCAATAAATAAAAAAAGCTCTTAGAGGACTTTAAAGAGGGAATAGCATCATTCCGTGGGAGACTATAAATTGTCATTGTGGTTGCTCTATTAGGGGACAATAAAAGAGAGAAGAAACAAAAACTGAAATTTAGGTTAGTAGCTTGTTCAAGAGCCACAGAATAGATTTGGACACATCTTAAATAAGGCAGAAACAGAGAGATATGGGTGGGTGTGAGACAGTTTGAAGGTAGAATCAATTAAATTTCTTAAAATTCTAGGCCTGCAGTTTATAAAGAAAGGAAGTCCAATACCTCCAATGTTGTTCTGAAGTTTTGTATCAGTGAGTTTGCTTCCATGGCCATAGGCTTCTGTTTGAATCTCTCTCTTCTATGATCAGCTTTGAAGAGACTATTCCCATGAGCCTATTATATTTCTAAACAACTTATACTTTTTTTTACTTTTTTTTTTTGTTTTTTGTTTTGGTTTTTAGGCCACACCCAGTGATGCTCAGGGGTTACTCCTGGCTATGCACTCAGAAGTCGCTCCTGGGTTGGGGGACCATATGGGAAACCGGGGGATCGAACCGCGGTCCGTCCTAAGCTAGCGCAGGCAAGGCCTTACCTTGCCTTACCTCCAGCGCCACCGCCTGGCCCCACTTTTTACTTTTTGACTACATGTGTTGTGGAGTCTCTTTACAAAAGTATTTGCAGAGAAAAGGCCATGAAAGATGGCCTTTACATGATATGCACATCAGGAACAGAGGAGATGTTTGTTACTTTATATAATAGACAGAATGTCTCTCCAGAGAAAAGAACTAGTGGGTCTAAGTTAGAATGATTTTAAAAATTAGGTTCCCTGAGGTCAGAATGATAGCACAAATGGTAGGGTATTTTACTTGTGAGTAGCCAGCCCTGGTTCAATCCTCAGTATCCCATATGGTCCCTTAGGCCTAACATGACTGATTTCTGAGCACAGAGTCAGCAGTAAGCCCTGAGTGCTGCTGGGTGTGACACCAAAACAAAAACAAACAAAAAACAAAAATTAGGTTCTCTAAATTAATGTTTATTCTACTGTAATTATTCTACCTGTCAACTGGGGATCTAGAATTATATGCAAACATTTTACTCTAAATATTCTTATTATTTTGTATAACTGTCTTTTATCTCTGACTCATTCCAGGATATATGAATCTCTGTGTGGCTGTCCCGATAATTTGTATAAAAAGGAAAACCTTTGTCCCATCCCCATTTTTATATTTATCAATGCAGAATTTTAAAAATAAAACTTTTTCTCAACCCTATGTCATAGCCTTTATTTTTCTAGTGGGTGGATCCTTTGTTTCTACCAATCTTTTAGAATATATGTTAGCAAGTAAAAGGATGAAAGATCTTTAATATTTTATTTCTTTATTTTCAGTCTGGGCTGCAGAAAAATTAATCCCCAGCCCATTTCTGGCAGATATGATGGCTCCTGTGTGTCCCAACTCTTTGTATGCTTCCCAGTTTCATTATTTCTTCCTAAAAGCAATGCATTGTGACTTTAGCTTTGAATTAATATCTTAGAATAGTAATTTTTTCTCCGTTAGACATCTGGAAACTTGGGAAAACATTATTTTTCTCTTTGAACTTTTGAAGAAAAAAGTACAGACAACTTAAACAGTCAAGGAAGACTTCAATAGTAGTCAAGATTCTATGCTTTGAGAAGACTGAATTCAATGCTACTTAAAGAAAGGTAGGAGTCTTGACTGGTTTGGGACTGAGTTAGTGGAAAAGTTGAGAAGGATATGAGAAATGAGAATGAACAATTGAATAGTCATCTGTGTGGACTCCTTGGCCCTTATTGGAGTTCTGCTCTTCTCCCACAGATTGGAAAGAACGGTCCAATTCCTTTTGATACATAGATTTTTAAAAGATAAATCCCAAGTCATTGAGGGAAAAATTCTCTGGATTATGAAAAGAGACAGGATGGGAGAAGACTTACTCCTAAAGTAGTAGAAAAATAACATATCTTGTCAGTTTTCTGACATAAACACTAAGAAAAAGAACTTCTGGAGACCATAATATGGAAGAAACTTATGCAAATTTCAGTGAAACTATAAAGAACATTGGTCTAAATCTCACTATCTTTCACTTGAAGCTCTACCGTTTTGCATTGTTTATAAAGACTATGATATAAATAAAATTTGGAGGAAGTAAAAAATAGTACAGTGAGCAGGAAACTGCACCTTTATGTGGCCAATTCAGGTTCAACCCATAACACCCCATATGGTCCCACAAGACCTAGTAGGAGTGATCCCTAAAGTCAGAGCTAGAAGTTAGTCCTTACTTTAAATTTGTTTATTCCTCTCCCCCAACACACACACATACACACACACACAAAAAAAACATAAGCACATACATAAAAATAAATACATAAATAAGACATGAGAAAGAACTAAAATGTACACCAAAATATATTAACAATTTTGCAGAAAGTCCATTGTCTAGGTTAATGAGTCTCTGGTTTAATAAAAAAATTAACATAGTCTTTTTAAGTTAAAGAAACTTATCTTGTATTGCCTATGTAATCACTTAACTTTTTTGCTTTCTGTTCCCCTTTCCATAATTATAGAGAAGGAAATATTTTCTAATTAGACACACAATGTGTGCTTCTAAATATAAGAAGGGATCTTGATAAAAAGACAGGGTGTAACACAAATTGATACATAAATTACCTTCCCACGAATGTGGGTACATATTAAGGAAGTAAAAACAATAATCATGAGGAAAGAACTGTGAAAGAACTTAAAGGAAGGAAATTCTGGAAAGAATATGGGAGAATGTCAGAGTAAATTAAAAATAAAGCAATATTTATTTGAGCAGAAAAGAGCCCGGTATCAATTGAAGAAGATTATCCATTGGAACTGCCTTGATAGGGTAATAGAGAGAATGTTCTAGGCACTCTTGAGAGGAGTCATTGGTTACTTAAGTGTGCTTAAAAGAGAGCCTTGCTACTTAAGATTTATTCCATGTTCCTGGTCACAGAATCCTTAGAAGAAATAGGAAGATATGATCAGATAATCAGGTCCAATGCAAGAATCTAGATTGAAAGAAAAAATTGGTGTGATGAAGACTGAGACATTGGTATGAATATAAAATCTGGCTCTTCGGTAATTATATCGAGAGTTTGACCAGTGTTGTTTTATTTTGAAGATTAACTCAGCATGGAGAAAGATATCAAGAGGAATACATTGTACAGAGATCAAGAAAATGTTATGATTCATAATATCTCATCCAAATCTGGCATCTCATTTTAGGAATGCTTTTCTCTATAGTTTCTTCCATATTATAATTTACTGCCTCTTTAAAAATTGTCACATCTGAGTTTGAAGAAAAGATCTGGACTAGCTGCCTATCAAATAGTGTCAATGCAAGACTTTCAACCAAATTTATATTTGTGGTACTTAAAGATAAAAACATTTCAATTTCAAGTTAAAGCAGACTGAGAATGTAAGGAAGCTATTATGAGAAAAAAATAGTGCCTTGGATTAAGGAAAGATTTGTCAATTTTATGCTCCATGAAATCATTAGAAAAAATTTTGGAGATATTTTTAATCTTTTAAATGAGTAGTGACATTTATATAATCTGAAGGACATATTTTTGGTTATAATTTCGGATAAGTGTCTTGGAGAGAATTGATATGTTTTCACTTAATGGTTGCACTAAGCACTATATTTTCCATTGCTGTATTTTATTTGATAAGTAGCAGGAAGTTCATGCCTTAAATTGTCCCATCTTCAGAGCTGAGGTGCAATTTTAAGACTGTTTCTCTGTCCTTCATATCCTGGTGTTACTAACCTGATTATGTTATCTTGTATGACAACATGATAGTTACCCAAGGATGCATAATCTAATTGTGTGTGTATTTAGAGGCATAAGTTTAATGACTGAGGACAAAGGAGAAGTTCAGAAAGAAATAGATCATAGAACTTACCAGCCAGATGAGAAGTCATATACAGGGTCTTTTTTCTGTCAGCCAGAAGCTGTCAACAATGCCCACCTACTAAACCAGCAAGGAAATGAAGACTTTGGCCCTCTAACTTTAAGAAACTCTACCAATCACCAGAATTATATTAGAGGCATATATTTCCCCCTCAAGTCTCCAGAACAGTTTTCACAATCTAATTTCTTGTTTCCATCCTGTGAAAATCTAAATAAAGAGCCTGCCTTGTATAGCCTTGAGTCTGACCTTCATAACACTGATAATCACTCTGTACATGTATATGTGAGAGAAATATTTTTTGCAGTCATGTGTAACAGAAAAATTTAGTTCATTAAAAACTCAAAAGACTAAAATGATAAAGGTCATTTCTGCCACTACAAGAGATAATATTGATACAATAGCCTGCTTTTGAAAGATTTTCTTAAGAAAGGAAACTACCAAGCAAACTTTGAGGCACATTTACTTTTTATTTTTATGGTAGCTGTCAATGTTTTATACAAAAGTTTTAAGTCAAATACATTTTGATAGTGGTCATCTTAAAATACAAGTAAAAGACTACTAAAGGATGATGAGAATAGAATTTTCAGCAACCATTATAGCACTGACATAAATCATTTTCCTGTTCATTTATCTATCATGTACTTGGGTCCTAGAACTTGGTTGAAAAGTTGATTAAAATACAGCATGTTTGGGTGAATACTGTCAACAAATAAAATGCTGGTTCCAGTTTCTCCCTACAGTGGAAGGTGATGGTGTAGAGAGAGAGGTCATGCACTAGGGAGAATCAACCTTCTGTTTCAAGCTTCTTCTTGCCCTGTACTCCATAACTTTGAATATTGTTTCAAACTTTTGATGTATTTCTTCATTTCTAAAACAATATTTAGTTCCAAGAAAACAGAACAATAAATAAAGAACTTTGAAGTACTTTCTGCAATAAAGTGAGTACAAGAAACTTGTACAGGAGGACTAGCCAAGAATAATGATAATCTAATTGTAATGGGCTTGTTTCCAAACCTACTCTTATTCACTACCTTCTCTTATTTTGTGAATAATGTTCAATATTTCCAAATGACATAGACCCAAAGCTTCAAAAGGAGCTGAGGCCAAAGTTCTAAAGTAGACTATATGCTAAATGACTCTGATACATCCCACATATTTCTGCTAGAGGGGACCATGAGAGAGATGGCATGACAGGAGGAGCAGCTATGTTCAGTTGTTCTACATCAGGGGTCTCAAACTCAATTTACCTGGGGGCCGCAGGAGGCAAAGTCAGGGTGGCACAGGGCTGCATAAGGGATTTCACAAGAAAAAAGTCCTCAAACGTCATTATTAACAGTTTTCCTCAAACGTCATTATTAACAGTTTTGATTATTTCTTCCGAACATGAATAGAACATTGAGTGAAGATCATGAACAGTTCTTCTGAACATGGCATCTTTTGCCTATTCCTTGCTGCCAGAGATTTGACAGCGCTTCTTCTCACAAATCTGAACCACGTTTGGCTTTAGAGAGATAGCAGTTGAGACCCTCAGTGTGGCTTGAAGATGATCATCATTAAGTCTAGACCTGTACTTTGACTTATTGAAGTTCAATGTGGAGAATAACTTTACACACAAATATGTGCTCCCCAAAAGGAACATGGTGTCCTTGAACACTAGGGAAAGCTCAGGGAAGCTGAGGGGCAATTATCTCAAAAATTGCCCATGATGTCTG
>PVKC010037327.1:0-13014 GCA_004027635.1 Crocidura indochinensis
CTGGAACTTCCAGCTCACTTCATGAAGCTCACCACAAAGAGTGGTGAGTGCAGTTATAGCAATAACTACACTGAGAACTACCATAAGCATGTGATTGAATGAGGGACCTGGAAAGCCTGTCTAGAGTACAGGTGGGGGTGGGATGGGATGGAGGGAGATTTGGGACAATGGTGGTGGGAATGTTGCACTGGTGAAGGGGGGCATTCTTTACATGACTGAAACCTAATCACAACCATATCTGTAATCAAGATGTTTAAGTAAATAAAAAAAATTAAGTATCGGGGCTGGAGTGATAGCACAGTAATAGTGTGTTTGCCTTGCACACAGCCAAGCCAGGAAAGACTCAGTTCGATTCCCGGCATCCCATATGGTCGCACCTACCAGGAGCAATTTCTGAGAACAGAGCCAGGAGTAAGCCCTAAGTGCCTCTTGGTGTGACCTAAAAGTCAAAAAAATCTTCTAATTTTCTAGGACACGTATTATGATGTCAAGCCATTGTTCATAAGAACATAGGAAAGGGGCCGGAGAGATAGCATGGAGGTATGGTATGCAGAAGGACAGTGGTTTGAATCCCGACATCCCATGTGGTCCCCTGTGCCTGCCAGGGGCAATTCCTGAGCATTGAGCCAGGAGTAACCCCTGAGTACTGCCGGGTGTGACTCCCCAAGAAAAAAAATGAACATAGGAAGCTAAATCCCAATATATTGTATTTATTGTTTTTTTTTAATTTTTATTTTTACCAAAGTGGATTACAATTCTTTCAAAGCAATTTTTTAGGTACATAGTGATATTGAATTTGGGGCACTCCCACCACCAATGTTGTCCTCACTCCACCTCTCTTCCCAGCATGCATCCCACATCCCCCTCCATTTTTTGTCTTTTTTTGTGGGGGAGGGTGTGAGGTACACCTAGACATGATCATGAGACAATATGGGATACTGTGGATTGAATCCTGATCTACTATATGCAAGGCAAACACCTTACTTGCTCTATTATTTCTCTGACCATGTGCTATATTTTATATAGCTTGTCAGAGAGACAGTTTAGCAAAATGTTTCCTGAGCATACCTGGTCTCTTGACTCAGCAGCATGTCTATAAAGATAAGGGATATTCTCTTTCTAGATGACTACAAACACTGTGTTGTGTTATGTGTGTGTGCATGTGTGCATGTGTGTGTGTGAGAGAGAGAGAGAGGGGGGGTGTCAGGAAGAGATTTCCCAACCACTGCTTGGGAACTAGGAACCTCTGCCATGATAATTGACCAACGGAATCAGAAGCTTCAAAACAAGTAATTGACCAACGGAATCAGAAGCTTCAAAGCAAGGGTTCCAGATGCTGCATGCTTGGGCCTTGCTACCAGCATCACACTTGGTGGTGCTTGGCAGATGGAAGTGCAAGGCTACACTTGGCAGTACTGGGGAATATGCAATGATGGGATTGGAATTGAATCCTTGTATATTCAAAAATGTACCCCATCCTCTAAGCTATCTATTCAGTCCCTCAAACTATTTTCCTCCTTTCTTTCCTCTTCCATCTTGGGCCATTTTCAGAAGGAGAACATGTTCCAGTTCAATAAACCTGTATTGAGTGCTTATTATATACAGGCACTAAGTTAGGCACTAATGGAAAATATTGAAATGAATAATGGTTGATTCTACAACCTAAGAATCTTCCATCTTGGTAGAGAAGAGTTTGCATCTAAAACTAATATGGAGAACGGGGATGTAGCTCAGAGGTTGAAAATTTACTTTGCATGAACCCACTTATATCTTATTTGCAAAATATATCATTATAAAGATTCAAAAATTACATGGGGAAGGAGTAAATTGATTTGATTTAGTCTAACCTGTTCAATTGGATTGATCTGCATATTCAAATGACTCCCTGAGAAGTACCATTGACCTGGACCTCTATGGAATATTTTGAGTTTCAGAAGGAGGCAGCTCTGGAATTTGCAGGATTTCAAGAAGACAAGTGCATGATCACTCAGGACCTTTTAAGAGAGTTGGTGATTTCAGTGCAGTTGAAAGACAGGTATGGTGCTTTGTGCTTCGTGCTAACCTGGTTTCTCTTTAACATTCACTCAAGGATAGCTTAATTCTCTTTTGGCTCATACACTTTCTACCCCTTTTTCAATTTGACATTTTCAGGTTTCCTTGCTTACCGCCCATTCTTTCTGTTCCCAGTCTAATTAGTAGATTGGTGAGTGGTACTTTCAGAAAAAGAAAGTTTTTCCCTGTGTACCCATTCTTTGTGTTAATCCAGCCATTTGGGCTTTAATTGGCTTCTAAGGGCCCCTTAGTGTTTTGTCCTCTGTGTACTAGGAAGTTAATTACCGATTAAAGCAAATGAGAGTTTTTCAAAAATGCAATATTACTCTTCTCTGAGAGTACAACGTGGGTCGGATCAGTATAGTCATTGGGTACTCAGTCAGAGACAAGCCTGTGAAGGAATTTGTATCCAATACTCTCAATTTAGGGTTCTTCTTTCATAGTCTAGCCTCTCATAGGTCTTCAGGATTTTACCCTATAGATTCTTGCAGAGGTTTGGGTTTTCCAGGTCTGACTATGTGTTTCCCATTTTTAGTAATGAAACTGTGGTTTAGTTCCAGGAGATGCTTTAATCTGATAAAAGAGTTGCATTATAGGTCTTATACTAAATGCTTTATACAAATTTATTAAATCCTCTCAACAACCCTATTAAGGTAATTGATTTTTATTATGTCCATTATAGATATATAGAAACAGAGACATTAAGTGATATGGACACTACAAGTTCACATCAAGTCTACATTATGTGATGTGCAGACATTAAATGATGTGGACATATAAAGAAACAGAGACACTAAGTGATCACATAGGAGAAAGCATTCGAGCTAAGATTTGAATCCAGGGAGTCTGGTACTGGAGTACATGGAGAATAAATGGCTAATTGGGTGATCTATAGGTGTGTTGTTAATGACTAATAATTAACTTGCTGCTTAGACATGTTTGAATATTTTTCTTGATCCTTTAAGCATGCCCATACATTTATTGAGAACCTCTATGAACTGAATGATATTTTCATCGTAACCTGTATTTTGTACTGTCTTAATTCTTTAGGAGTGATTAATGTGGGCACATGAGAGGATTAAAGAGCAAATAAGTCCTAGACTGCATAGTATTGATTGCAATTACACTGGTATTTTAAGAGGTAGAATTGTGCTAGGGCTAGACAGGTAGAGGTGAAGAAAGGGAGAAATAACATACCAAGGGGTAGAATTGAGAAAAAACTGAGAAGGGAGCAATAAAGGGACATGCAGATCCACCATAATGATGTTCAAGTTTTTATATAATTAGGATTCATACGTCCCAAATCTTTTGCTACATCACTTCCTGCTACAGCTGCTAAGTAATATCTCTAAAAGGAGTGGAACATTGTTTTACAATAACAGCTAATATTTATTAGTACACAATGCTACAGTTCAGGAGAATTACTTAACTTGATTTTCTAAACAAACTAGAAAACTGAGACTGTTAATATAAGTGCCATTTAAACGAAGATATAGAGGCTTAGGGATGCTAAGGAACTTGCCCAAGTTCACATCACTCGTAAGAAGCAGAGGTGAAAGGTAGAATCAGTTTGCCAGTCTTCAGAGACTGTGAGCTTTACTGGAAAGCTCTACTCCCTTGGTTTGGGTGGCACTACCACTCTTAAAACCACTTTATAAGCTTTTCCCCTGGTTTGTTGAATCAGAATTTGGAATGATAGCTTTTGTACTTATTATCTAGACCAGGAGTAGACCATGCAGTTTCTTTGAGCTGTTACCCCCAGGGGTCCAACATTGATTTTAACCCTCAACATCATTATTCTTGCACAGAAAACCACAAATAAAGTAAGTCTCTTTCTTCTGAAGTGTGGGACCGAGCTACACTTAACAATAGTCAGTACTGATGGGCCTTTAGTTGCTTTTCCATTAGATTTTTGAAGTGGAGAGAGAGGGAAAGAGAGAGACAGACAGACAGATACAGAGAGAGGCAGAACAGAGACAGAGAGAGAATGAAAAGTTCCTTCCATTTTCTTAGTCTATTTACTTATATAACCTCTTTACTCTTCCACCAGAAGTTTTACTTTCTTACATAGGGGACAAATTGCGTTCTTGGAGGCCATTTTGACGTTCAGCCTTAACAAGAGCTTCTGTTTCAAAGATTTAGAGATGTCAGAAATCACTGAACCCTCCTTTGATTATTGAGCAAAGCCACTACTAAACCATAATTTATAGTTGTTTACCCAGGAAGATCAGGAGACTTGCCTGTGGTCACTGAGCAGTGTTGTTCTTTCCTTTAATGAATGAGCTCAGTAGAGAATTTGATAAAACTTAATTCTGCAGCTCCATGCAGCTGCCTTTTCTATCCTTGTCACCTGGGCCCAGTGAGACAGGAGTTTATATCCTTAAAACTTTTGTGGAGGCCTCTTTTTGTGCGCTCCCTTTCCCCAAGATTCTCAATTGGTTTATGAAAAGAATTACTGCAATGAACTTTAATAAACTAAAGGAGAAAGCTTCCTTGTAGATTTGATTCATCATGTTCACAGTCATTTCAGAAATTCTTTTGCAGAGAAGAACAATGTGTGTAATGTAAGAAAACATGCCACTGGGGGTTACTTGAGGATTGGACAAGGAGGGGGGAACTACTTGGGTGGAGGGACGTCTTCAATCTGAAGGAGGCGGTGGTGCTGAAAGGAGGTAAGGCATTATGCATAAAACCCTATCAGCAACAGTACTGTAAACCACAGTAAAGATCACTCAAAAATACCTGGCATAGCATAGAGACAGAGGTGGGATGAATTTGAAACCTCAGAAGGGCTCCCTGGTTGAAACATTGTGTGCTAAAACCCCAATGGTGAATACATTTGTCATTTCTTTATGGGGATTAAATTAAAAAACATTTTAAAATACAATGTATTTTTGTATTCATTTAATGTTATTCTTAAATTTGATCGATTATTTTTGGGCCACACCCAGCATCACTCAGGGGCTACTACTGGCTCTGCACTCAAAAATCACCCCTGGCAGACTGGGGGGCCATATAGGATGCTGGGAATCGAACTGGGTCCCTTCCAGATGGCTGCATGCAAGGCAAATGCCCAACCGCTATGCTATCTCTCTGGCCCCCTCATTTAATGTTTTTGATTTGCCATGTATTCACAGCAATCTACTCATTTCTACTAGACACAAAAAGCCAACTTTGTTTTTTGGAGTGGGGGCCCTTAATTGGTAATACTCAAGGGTTACTCCTGGCTCTGCACTCAGGAATTACTCCTGGTGGTGTTTAAGGGACCTTATGGGAGGTGGAACCTGGATGCACAGCATGCAAGTGAATGCCCTACGATCACTTTGCCCTCACTAAAAGGCAACTTTAAGTCCCTCCTCTATTACCAAATGGATCCCGTTTTCTAGAAGAATGAAAAAATTAAAAAATAGCAACAAAATCACTCTGGTCTAATCTTTTTTTCTCTTGTTGCTTTATTTGGCACTAAAGCAGCATAATCAAAATGGTGTTATAAGATGATGATTGATATAGATAGAAATAGCATACTCTTGCTAACACTATTTCATATTACTGCAAATACTAATGCTATCTCCACAAAATACTCTCATACTGTGTAATTGCCTGTTTACTTGTTCTCTTTCTGGAGGTAGTAAATGCTTTGCAGTGTAGTTATTTAGCTCTAATTGTAGAGCTTGTACAGTGCCGCATGAGTGAGGAAAGACTGGAAGGAAAGACTAATAAAGGATGAAAGAAGGGCTGGAGTGGTGGTGCAAGCCATAAGGCGTCTGCCTTGCATGTGCTAGCCTAGGATGGACTGTGGTTTTATCCACCATCATCCCATATAGTCCCCCAAGCTAGGAACAATTTCTGAGTGCATGGCCAGGAGTAATCCCTGAGCATCACTGGGTGTGGCCAAAAAAACCAAACAAACAAGCAAACAAAAAGGATGAAAGAGTTGCTTAGGGGAGAGGGACGGTGAAATAGTAGAGGTAGGTGAGGTGACACGAGCTTGGATAAGGACAGGTTTTGTTAAATATTTTTATTATAATTTTGACCTTGCTCAGAGTTTCCTCCTGGCTCTATGCTCACTCTGGTGGGTTCAAGGGACCATAGAGACCATAGAGACCAAAGGACCATAGAGATTAAACCTAGGTTGGCCATCTGCAAGGTAAGTGCCATATCTGCTGGACTAGCACTTTTGCCCTTTGTAAGATATTTTAAAGTTATTCATGAAATGAATACTATGAAGGAAAGCATAAGGAATTCAGTGGGCAACAAAACTTTTAAGTAGGAAAATTAGTACGTCAGAAGTGTCAGGCTTCATGGGATAATATATAATTTCTCTTCATTTCTCTTCAGAATTCAAAGTCAGCTGAGAAATTAGATACAGTAAATGAATGGAAATCAAAGTGTAACTACCCTGGAAATTAGGTAGATTTTCCCATGGAAATATTGCCCCCCCCCAGGACAATTGCAGTCTTCCTCTCTTAGAACACTGATTCTGGACTAAAAATAGCCTTAAACAGCCTCTCAGGGCAGGCATACCTGAAGGAGTTAGCCCCAGAAGTAGTGTCAGCAAACTGCTTTTGAAAAAGGTCAGATAGTATATATCTTTGTAAGTATATTATCTTTGTAAGCATTGTGATTGGTCTCTCACAATTACTTGCCTCTACTCTTGGGCATGAAAGTAACTATTGACAATAGTTGAAGGCACAAGTATGGCTGTGTGCCAATAACCCTTTAATTTTAAAAACAGGTCAGGAGGTAGAGTTCCCTGGACCAGAAGGACCTGAATTTCATCATCAGTCTCACCATAAGCTCAATCACATCTTGAAGAAAGGGAAGAAACTGCCCCAGAGAGGTCAGATGTGTCATCCTAGTGGTAGAATCCTCAGAGAAACCTGAAACCAGCAAATAGCAGTTCCATTCTACCAGTTACCACTGCACAGTCAAAGTAATTGGAATAGAAGGCTTTTGGAGAGATCCTTATTTCTGAAGATGCTGAGATAACAACAGGACCTCCAAGTGAAGATCATCTCTTGCTACAGTGATGAGAGGGCTCTGGCTTTTTTCATGTCCCACTAGTAGTTCCAAATTGGTCATCGTGGGAGGACTTATAATGTGGAAATTGGCAAAAGCTAGAAATCAGAGATTCCTCATCTTCATCTCAAGGCAATTGTTGAAAATGTATTCAAACAACTCCTAGAATATGCAACCTAGGAAATAACCCAGTAGGGGGAATAATTTGCATTGAAGAGAGAGACCTGCAGTTTTGGTACTGGATATATTGATTGATTGAGTATGAACAGGGGAAGAAAAAACAAGAGAAAATAATATGGTGACAGTTCCAATTTGGGGTCTGGTAAATTACCAAAGTATGAAAGAGATGAGAAAAGGAGAATGACAAAGAGAAGTAGATATATATCACTACCTCTGATGTTAGGACCCTTAGCAAATATTTCAAATGGGGACCACTTTTTTTACTCCTGGTTGATTATTATGAAAAAAGACTGTATTCTCCTTAATAGGTTAAGTAGAGGGGTAAAATAGATTCAAGAGAGCCTTTCCATTTTCAGGATAGCCTGAAGTTTTTCCCTTCTAAGACTTCCTTCTTGATCCTATTTCAGACTAGAAAGAGAAAAAGTTGAGATCAGTTGAAATAATGCCACTAACAGTGCCTAGCATTATAGACATAAAACCTCAAACTATGTGTCATTGCTCCTCTGCAATTGTGGTTTAAAGTCCTGGATTGCAGACCTGTTAGGGAAATATAACTGATTAAAAAAACCAAACAGTAACACAAAAGATTGAATTTATTAACTACTTTCATATAATAGCTATCAGTTCTTGCTTACACTAGCTCCTGTGGCCTGCGTGTCTTGAGGTAAGCCATCTCTGCCTATAAAAGAATGAAAACTCTACTGCTTTGTAGTCTAAGGGCTACAGAGAGCTTCTCTTCACTCTAGTTCTCATTTTGATTTCTCCCCAAGGTCAAGGCTCTTTAAGTTGACAGCTATTCAAAATAAAGTGCTTTACTTGCTATACAGGGGGCTAGATCCAAGGGTGAGGAGAGCAATGAAAGTCATATCTAAAGCTCCAAATAACAATGCTAGAGGGACTAACCAGAAGCCTTAGTATTTAATATAGAACCATGGTCCCCAAATGCTGTTTTGTGTTTGTTCCATGTCTTCTGGGAAAATAAACTCCAAGTCATGTTGGAGATTTGTGCGATTATTTTCTCAACTTGTGCCTCGTTGGTTTAAACTCACTGAAAAATGAGCACAAGGGTTATTTTCTTAACTTGGGTCTTGAGCCTCTTTGGCTGTAACTCACTAGAAATGAAACTCAAAGTTTTACTTGAGTACCTATAGTTAGGGATGATGAAATATATGAATAGTTTGCTAGACATTTTGTTTGTATTGTATTATTCTGTTCACCCCCACACTCCCTCCATGGGTAAAAATTGACATAATTTTTTTCACCTGCCAATTTGAAAGCCATCAATTTGAAGTCCCTTCAAACATAATATTTGATATCATACTACTTTTTAAATAAACTTTATAAAGTACACAGTATAGTATTAGTATCCTTACTTGCTAGAGAAAAATTGAAGGGACAGTAATACTGAATACCTTATCCAATATAATGTAGTGATTAGGATTCACACAATTATTTCACTTTCTGTAGCTAAAAATCAAGATGGACTATTGAAGATAAATTGGAGAATATGATTTTGATGTATGAAATAGAATGGAGCTTCTGAATATTCCAAATAAAATTTAGCTATAGGTTGAGAAGGCAGTGCGTGTGGAACTTCATTTGTATTTAAGAGTCTCCAATGAGAATTTCTTCAAAAAAAATGGAGACCAGAAGCTGAGAAGATACCAGAGAGAAAAGGCTGACCACTATCTTTTCAGTAAAGTGACCCTCTCTGTTAAAAAAGCCCCATTAATTTTTGTTCCTTCATTAGTGTAGAGGAACAAATTGAAGATTTTAATAATGTACTGCTTTTGCCTACACACCCGAGCAGTAGTTTCTCCTTTGTGGAGAAACGAAGCAGTGAATGAATGTGTTTGACTTTGTCAGCAAGGTCTTCAGTCTTTCACAAATCTGTAATCTGTGAGAAGTCCCTGGTACAATGTAGACTCTATGCATAGTATTTACTCCTACATACAGCCCACTTATTAAGATCTAATCTACTCATACAGAGTTATTTGAGTATTAAGGCAGTCCTTCTCTAGGTTCTATAATTAAAATGGTTTCTCCCTATAGCATGCTATCTGATATGACTTGCAGTTCTTTAGTCTCATCCATTATGTCTCTCATGCATGAAAACAAATTAAGTAATAAAGAGAACTATAGTACAATATCAGCTATAGTGTTAAGTGCTATAAGGATGTACATCCTCAAATATTATATATGATATTATTAATCATGATATATTATTATAATGTATATACTATATTATATATATATATAATACAATGTGGCCATGATAGTGGACTTGCTAAAGAAATGGTCTATATTAGTAGAAAATCTATTGGAACACAGCTGACACTTGAACTGAAAGCAGAGGGGAAGAACTTGTTGAGGCAAAGTGACTCAGTAAGAAAGGAGGGGGGGCAGGACTGAAGAATTTTAAAAACAAAAGTTCATATTGGACACATTGGAGTGACAGTGTGAGCCTATGAAGGGAGATTTAGAAGTGGCCAAAGCAGCAGCTTAGAAACCACAATCTATCTTGGATTTGATTAGAAAGGCAGTTGGAAATCCCTGCTGCGTTTACAGCTGAATTTCTAAAACGTCACATTGCTTGTTTTTGTCCTGCAACTTGCTATAGAGAACGGAGTTGTTTCAACTGTCCCAAGAAATGGATTTGATTTGCAGAGATTTAGCACTGTTCATTTTTGATCTAGGAGAGGTTCAGTGAGCTCCAGCACATACTATACATGAAGGACACTTGGGTTCAATCTTTGGTACACATGGTTTCCTATGCATGGTAAAGAACAAGCCCTATGCACAAAGACAGGACTAATTCCCAAGTATCCTCAGATGTATATATCCCTCCCCTCAAAATAAAAAAAAAACTATTCTATGCTATTTTGCTTAATAATTTTTCAATTATCTTCTACACTTCAGAATGTGAATTATAATTCTTACTAGGGAGCACATCCAGAATCTGGGGACTCTTTCAGAAAAGGACTTTCTGGGCAATGAAAGGCAGCAACAGTATTTCTGAAATGGCTAATAGAAAGTGCAATTGCACCCCTTAAGACAATGTGTGAAGGTGCTTCTGAGGTGGGGATGTGTCTGCATAGCAGATAGGAAAGTGTCTCTGGGAGGACATTGATCTTAGAGGGAATCCAGGGGAGATACCCTGTAGTGTCATTAATTTTGAGATATGCCTCGCAAAATGTCAGGATGATGGATGTTGTGAGTGTCTGATACAGAATATTGAAAAAGGTGAGTTGGAGATCTAGGATTGCTCCATGTGCCCAAGGTTCATAGAATACAGGTGATATCTTTGTGACTTTAGAAAGAAGACAGTTTCTACAGTGCAGTGTAGAAATATGGGGATTCTACCATGTTGCAGGAAAATTGCCTAGAGAATTCTCCTTTCCCTTTCTCACATTCTAACTGGACCCAGCTATTTTCTTATTGACAAAAACAATCACTTCCTTTGATTTCATCCTTTCCAGTTCGCAAAAACGTTTTTAACTAGCATTTACACACCAAATGGTAAATATTATTCCACTTTATATAAAAAAACAAAACCAAACAAAAAACAACAAAACCCGGGGCCCGGGAGATAGCATGGAGGTAAGGCATTTGCCTTTCATGCAAAAGGTCATCGGTTCGAATCCCGGTGCCCCATATGGTCCTCCGTGTCTGCCAGGAGCGATTTCTGAGCATGGAGCCAGGAGTAACCCCTGAGCACTGCCAGGTGTGACCCCCCCCAAAAAAACAAAAACAAAAAAAAAAAACCCAATGTCTAAAGAATTACAAGATGAAGCTTCTAACCTGGATACATATGATTGCTGTTTAATTGAATTTCTCTTTTTTTAGAATGTGGGTTCAATTTCTTTCCTGGAAACCAGAAGAGAGTGTCTAACTCTACATCCCACCATCGCCTATTGTTCAGGTTATTTGTCTGCTTGTTGTGAGCTTGCCTATCGAATATCATTCCCCAGTGGCTTAGAAAATGGGTTGAACCAAGGTTTTGTAAGTGCCAGATCTTAGACTGTGGTGCCCATGCTACCTCTTAAGTCCTGGCTGAAAAACAATCTGTTGACCTTTTTATGAACTGTCTTAACTGCAAGATCACTCAACTATTTCCACTTTGTTTTCAAGCTACTTTCAAAAGAGCAAGCCCTAATTTAACTTAGCCACTTTGCCAGCTGGAGATGCAGAGTGGCACAGAGAGCTGATTAAAATGAGGTGGTAGTTTAAAAACCAGGAGCCAATTGACCTTAACTGTGTGTTTCTTCCAGCTTTTATAAATCACTGTTGAAGCTGCAGGTAAGTGATTTGCTGGCCTCAGCTCTGGAGAGGTTTTATATATTGTTCATGTGGTCATAATTCTCACCCATTTTCTTTTCATACTTTTCAGGTAGGGGAATAATTACTGCCTTCTGCTTTTGGGGTATAATTACATGATTCACTGAAAAGTATGGTCTGTCTGTCCTAACCTTCTTCCTTCCTTCCTTTCTCCTTTTAATATCTCTTTGTTGAGAAGAAAAAAATCAATTTTTGAATTGATTTTAAATTGCATCTGAATTTGGAAAATTAAAACAGATGAACAGCAAAATGCCATTATTTTTAGAGCTCATAAGACAAAACCGGGCTGACTTGGGGTTTTGACTATTGGTCTTATAACAAATAGCTCCTTTAAGATGGCACCAAAGTCAATACTAATGGTTATTATGATTAAGTACAGTTCCCTTGGTGTCCTTTTCCTGCTCTCCAGCTCCCCTCCTGTCTCTCCAGTGCACACACATGAATTCTGTAAATATAAGCCTCCCTGAGATGCATACAGGCCAAGGAGAGAAAGTTTGTAGTTAGTATTCCCATCTTCCTTTTTGCGTATTTCCTTTTCGAAAAAACAACTCATTGTTCTATCCACCTAGTCCTACTTTACAATGATTTCCTCCCTCATCCTAGACTAGGATTTGCTAGGCTTAAGACATTTTTTGTTTTTGATTTTAAGCCCTACTGCTTGCGCTACCACTCCAGTCCCAAGTTTAAGGCATTTAAGTGTCTCTCTCATAAATATTCCTAAGACTGTCTGGGCCCTCTACTCTTAGGATTCTACTTTATGTCAGGTAATAGGAAGATCAGATGTCTGTGCTAAAGAGTCCCATTAGATTTTAAATCAGTATGTCTCCCAGTAGCATGAAAGTTGTGGCTGATAGTGGGTTGTCTAGGTTTCTTTGGTGGTCACCATAGAGATAAAGAAGAAATCCTATTTTGGGTGTCTTGTACAATCATCAAATAACTCATATTTATACAGGGTTCTGCATCTTGCCAAGATTTTATCATTTATTATTTTTCTCCAAGCAAGAGATTGACGTGTGGTATTTGATATTATTATGTTTGAGGAAAGTTGGACCATATCTAGTGATGCTAAGGGTTTCCTCCATACAGTGGCATGGAACCATGTGGTACCCAAAACCAAACCCAGGGCTCTTGTATGTAAAGAACATGCTCTAGCCATTTGAGATATTTCCCTATTCTGATAGTTCATATTACTATTTAAAAAATATCTTGGGGCTGGAGCAGTGGCACAGTAGAAGAGGTGCTTGCCTTGCATATGGTCCCCCAAGCCAGGAGCAATTTCTGCGTGCATAGCCAGGAGTAACCCCTGAGCATCACCAGGTGTGGCCCTCCCAAAACAAAAATATATAATAAAACATAAAAAAATTAAAAAATGGTCTCGAGGGTAAGAGAGGTTAAGAAATTTGTCCAGGGGCCCGGGAGATAGCA